>MNCI01006016.1:119726-278404 GCA_015680685.1 Gnetum montanum
ATGGCGGCGGGACGCGATATCGCATACGCGATATCGCAGGAGAAGACGCAATATCGCGTACGCGATATCACGGCACATGCAAGTCGTGTCTCATCAACTTGGAATTAGGCATGAAACCTGAGAGTGTTACATGAGAGGTAAGGATGCATAATTGAGGACCAATAGCCTTAACCAAACATGCTAGACTACAAACACAAGGTAAACAAAATACTTCAACAAATCAAAGGCTTACAATTGACATATAAATTACTAGTGGATGCTTTATTATTTCCTCATGATTGGATAAAGTTAGTTCCAAAGCTTTAACATCAAAGGCATAATGACTAGGACTAGAGACATTGCAAGGTCAATGCAGAGGAATACAAGTGTGCAAATACTTTGACATGGAACTCAATACAAAACTATCACTTTGAGATGAGAGAGGCCAGGGTATGATGACTGGTAAGAAGATTTCTTATCATAATTGTAGAACTAGGAATGCTTCTAGTATGATGGATGATCTATGGTATATTATTTTTTATTTTTTTTAAATCACTAATTATTGTGCATGTCTTTCTTATGCTTTTGGGATGTGATTGCTTCACCTTCAAATTTGTCTTTCATGAAATGCTCTTAGGTTTTGGATTAAGCAAGTGTTCTTTGAGTGGTACTAATGATGTTGTCCTTATAGGCTCAAGGGTGTAGCTACCAAGGCATACTAGACTACTGTGATGCTAAAACTCTTGTGAAATTGTTAAGCATTAAAACACCATTAAAAAACTCATGCATGAAAACCATGATAAGTATAATCCCCAAGTAAAGCATGAAGAATAACTTCATAGCCTAATGATAAACACATACATGGGTATGATAACAAGTTAATATTGGAAAGTACATTCTCAATGGTGTTTCTACCCCACAACTAAGTTACAAGACACTAGCCTTGGATGACATTAACTACCAACATGTACTAGAGAACTCCAACATAAGAACTATAGATTTAAGCATGGGAGACAAAAAATTAAAAAGAGTCTAAAAAATTATGATACCAATACTAAAGAAAATCGAGATAGTCAAACATGTAGGTAGAAAATGAAAGTGGAAGAGGGTAGTCTTGGTCAAATCATTAGTCTAATTGCATTGCTACCACATACACAGAAGACCAATTGAATGGCTTATGTTAAGCAACCACTACCAACTTGGAAGTTATGCTTGAGCATACTTTCTTACAATGTCATGCCACAAAGGATTCACAAGTGGGTCCTCGCCATAGAAGGCTCACACCTTTATCATCCTTGTGAAACTTGTTGATGAGACACCTTTGAATTCCCAAAAATTAGTGAAATATTAGCATCCAACATGAGTCTATCCCCTTGGATGGCCAATCCTATCTCTTGCTTTTCTTAGTCAACTTCCTACCATACACAACAATAGAAAATACATGTAATGGAATGAATGAATAGTGCATGGTGGATAGGAGAGAGGGAGAGGGAGAGTGCAACATTACTAGATTCCCAACCAACCATTCAATTAGCTCATGAAGCACATGAGCATATCCTACACATTATGAGAGATCCACTGCTACATCTCATTACCATTACTCATTCCCTCAATAGGGATAGTTCTTCAAGTAACCCTTTCAAGTGAAAGATCACACCTACCACCACTTATGTGATCTAGCCTTGGTTATTTCATGGTATAACCATTGGTGAAATAAAACCAAGTCAACATGCTATAAAACATATAGAAGTTGAGATCTTGGTTTGATTTTCCTCCATCCATGCACATTTGCATAATAAGCTCCCTAAATTTTTCTCTACTAGAATACTCATCAATCCCTCTAGCTTTGCTTATCAGTCCTAATCCTAATAGAGGTTACAACACCATGAATAAAATATGATGGATACAACCATGATTTGGGTCAACAATTATAAATTCTGATCCCTAAAAACAAATGGATTTAAGATTTGAATGGAAGTAGCAATTAACATTAGCAAAGTTCACTTAGGAAGAGAATTCTAGGCCTTCATGGCCATGAGTAGGGATGAAGTAGTATATTATCGTGGACTATTACATTATAATTCAAGTGATCGAGGTAATGGATTGAACATGAAAAAAGGCTTACATGAGTATCAGTTCAACTGCTTTCTTTGGCTTAGTTAAGCAATTACATGATTGGTTCAAGATGGTAAAGCACTATTTTATGTGGATCAATAGCCATGAGATTACATCACTCTTCCCATAATCTCTTCTTTTCATCACTCTATTATATATATATATATATATATATATAAGCTTCATTTTTATTTTTTCTTCTTTCTTGCTCTTTTTTTTCCTTTCATCTTTTCCTTTTTATGAGAGGAGAGTTTTCGATGTTGCATGAGGGTTATGAAAACAACTAGAGTGCTGGATAATTACCTATATTCCTTTACTTACATGATGGAAAAGTTCATCCCTCATCACATGGCACATATAGGTTTGCAAGATTTGCAAACCTCTTCTAATCAAGGTGGCTAGGTAAGATAACATGTGCACCTTGGTCCAATCATACCTATTCAATGGTCACAAGGACTTTCAATGGCACACCCTTTCCCTTCTAGTAATTAAGCACTCTTTTAGGATTCTAAAGCTCACATCCTAAAGTGTGGATGTACCACTTGTCCACGGTTCTAATAGTGTTAGCTTCAATAACTTGTAGTGTGAGTCCAAGCTTCCTACTAAATCTAAGCCTAGTTCACCAATGATGGATAGAAGAAAATGGGTAGATGGCTTTTGATGTGTGAATATTCTATCGGTTAAGCTTTTACTTTAGATCCATTTGGCACTACTACATCATCATCACATCTATAACTCACCCATCCATCAAGCACATTAATTGGTTTTATCATACACATACAAACACACTTAAGAAATGAATAGATCATGAATGATTAATCATTAAGCTTAAAAATATAAATACTACTAACTAAAAACACAATATTTATTTAGACTTATAAGCAAAATAATAGACCAAAATGAAAAATTCAACATGGCATGAAGGATATCCCTCCAGTGACTAATTCATATCTATCATCTGATAGAGCTTTGAATACAAGATACAAGATTGATCCTTAAGTACTCTCAGAGGTGAAAGATATTCTCTCTAATGCTTCATGTCTTTCCCATTACCCAAAAATAATTTATTCAACTCATCAAGATGGTAAAGTGGTCTATGCTAGACTAGTGACTAGTGTGGATGATGTGTGATCCTTTCCATTGAAATTAAAATTTATCCAAATAAGCCAAGTGAAGCAGATTAAAATAGAGAACCTTATCATTATGTTTAAAATCAAAATCCCTAGCATGAAAATCATGGTGATCCTTAGCATAAGAATGTTATAATTCACTATGCATAAAGGTAATTTTGCAATTTTCATCAAGATGGTTGAGGCTAATCAGCCTCTCGTTTTGAGTATAATCTAAGGTCATATCAAAATTTGCCATACTACCTAAGGTTTTTATGTCAAGATTAATAGGAAGTCATAGAATTTATCCATAGACTAACTCAAATGCAGTGTATCCCACTAGATTTTTCTATGTCATTCGATAGGACCAAAGGGCATCATTAAGCTTGTTGGTCCAATCTCTTTTGTACCTACTAACCATTTTGCTAAGTATTCTAATGATTTCATGGTTAGTGAGTTTCACATGGACATTAGCCTATGAGTGATAAAGAGAAGTTAATTTATGATTAATTCAATAAGATTTCAATAGATTCTTAGAAATCTTATTAGTAAAATGCATGTCATTATTGAAGATCAAGATTCATGGGATGCCAAATTGATGGAGCACATTGTTTTGAAGGAAGTTTCTTATGGTGGTAGATGAGAAATCCTTAATGGAAATAGCTTTTTCTCACTTCTTGTAATAATCTATACATACAATAATGTATGCTTTGTCATTGGAGGTAGGAGATATAGGACTGACAAAGTCAATCCATCATATCTCAAAGGACTCTAATGGCTAAATCAATTGGCATTGTTTCTCCATACATGAGGATATACCTTCCTCACATTAGCACTTATCACAACAACATAAAAAGTGTTGAGCATCATGGAACATGTTGGGCTAAAAATAGCTCTTGAGCAACAACTTTGTTAGGGTTCTCTTTTTAGCATAGTTTCCACCACAGACATCATGGTACACATGAGCCAAGACATCACCTTGGCATTCATCAAGAATCCACCACCTTATTAGGCCATAAGGGAATTTCTTATAGGGATGCTCTTTGATAACCAAGTAAGATTTCACTTGGTCCTAGAATCGTTGGATTTTATGTTTGTCCCATCTAGGAGAAAGCTTCTTGGCCACTAGGTAATTAAGGATATTAGCATCCCATGAGCATTGATGCCCACTCTTTGATTTGAAAATAGCCTTAAAAATGTGATTATTTGTAATGTCATTAAGAAGAACACCTTCTCCTTTGTTTCCAATTCGTAATCATGATAGATGATATGCCACCATGTTCTTAGCTCCCTTGCAGTCAATCATACAAAGTTCATATTCCTGCAAGATAACTAGAAATCATATCATACAAGGAATGATATTTGGTTTATTCATGAGGAACTGGATGATTCTATGATTGGTGAATGAAAATTTTTCACTCCAAAACATAATGCCTAAATTTTTTAAGTACAAAAACAATGGCCATCAATTCTTTTTCTATGATGGTATAATTTATCTAAGAGCCCACAATGCTTCAACTAGCACAATGAATGTTTTAGGGTCTCTTTTTCTCATTAAATTGCATTAGAACAACATCAAATGCAAAGTTAGAAGTATCTATCATTATGTAGAATGGTTGAGTCCAATTAGGACTCTAAAATATAGGGATTCACATTGGCCTTTTCTTTAGACATTGGAAGAGATTTTCATAGTCCTTACTTCACAAGAATGGAAAATCTTTATTTATGAGATCAAATAAGGGTTTGGCTATTCTAGAATAGTCTTTAACTATCACACCTCTTTAACTATCATGTGCATTTATGTCATATTCTTGATGATGTGGATCTTGTCAAGATTAACTTTAATTCTCTTCTTTAAAACTTTATTATCAAGAATGATGTTCTCTGTCATGATTAAATAGCTTTTTTCCAATTTAGCTTTAAGTTCATGTTCTAATAGTGACATAAGAAAACTTCAAGATGGTCCAAGGCTTCTTGGAATGATTTGATGTAAGTGAAAAAATCATCCATAAAGACTTCTACACTCTTGCCAATGTAATCCTCAAACATAGATATCATCCACCAATGGAATGTGGCTAGTGCATTACATAATCTAAAGGACATGTGCTTGAAGGCAAAGGTCCCCATGGATAGATAAATTTAGTCTTGTCTTACTTCTCTAGTGCTATATTAATTTGATTATAACTAGAGTACCCATTAAGAAAGCTGTAGTACTCTTATCTAGAGACATTGTTCAATACCAAGTTCACAAAGGATAATGGAAAATTATCTTTAAAAGTGATGGCATTCAATAATATCTAGTAGATACAAACTTTTCATTCATTCTCCTTCTTAGGTGTGACTACAATAAAATTGATCCACTCACTATTAGAGATAGGCTTTATGAAACTAATCCATTAAAGATGATTTTGCTTTTCACACATCTTGCATATTTGGATTAAGTTTACATTGGAATATTTACCAAGGTATAATACTTAGGTCCTTGTATATGTGGTGCTAACATATTAAAGGATCATTTCCACTTTATGACTATCCTTTTCAATTTATCCTTTTGAATGATCATTAGAAAGAAATTAATGATGATTGGGTGACCATTTGTAAGAAACAGATACTCTAAGCCTTCTAGAAGTGGCTTGAGATTAAGTGGTGGTGAAGAAATATCTTGGAATAAATTGAGAGTATCCTATAATTTAGGATCATATTACACCATCGCATCGTCCTTTATTGTGTTTTCCCTTTCTGAATTAGATGATTTTTCATGAGATAAGACAAGAGCATTAATTGGCCTATCAAAGACCTAATATGTAGCTTTAGGAATGAGACATTCTTCAAGGTAATTTATGCCTCTAATGACATAAAGATGCTGTATGAAATAATAATTGCAACCATGCTTATCACAAGACTGGGAAGGATTACATGAGATCTACTTGTAGTATGTTTTTCTAGTTGCATCTTTCTTATCAATTTTTAAAGTGGAGGCCTTGGAAAACTATCTTAACATCAATGGTGCTTGACCAGGTTTTTCCATGATGATAGGGAAGCTATCTCCCATCATATTTTCTAGTTTGATCACTAAGAAATCAACAGGGTATGACCATCTTGCAAAAGTATTCATAACATCATTCACTTATTCCATGAGATATGCATAAGATTGGTCTACTAGCTTTAATATGATGTTAGTAATCTTGAGAGAGGAAAGCTCCCAATTAAGGTATTACTTAATGAGATGATATTGAATCTTGAACTAGAGTTACAAAGAGCTAGGTAATGATCTTTCTCATTAATTTGAATTTGTACCATGGGATTGCTAGGATCAATCTTCTTTTCAAATAGATGACCTTCTTTAAATACTCATGTGGTCATCTTAGATATTATGATTATTATAATGTCATTTCTATTAGGTGTCATCACATTTGAACAACTAGATACATTGGAAGAGCCCTTCTATGAAGTGGATAGAATGCTTTGATATTTCTTAGAGAATGGTATTGGGAGCTCTTAGATTTAGATGGTTATTTTTCTTGAAGAATTATCCTCTCCACATGAGGAAGAGGATGGAGTGGACCTAGCACCATGATGTTCGCATCTATGTTATGAAAAGATCTCCTACCATGGAATCTCAAATTTTCCTCTATAACCAAGTTAATAGGAGCTTGGTAATATTTCCCAATAGCATATGTGAAAGTAGGATCAACATAGTATGTAATATTATAAGATTTGGTTTGTCTTGTTTGTGGTTGATTAGGGATCCCACCTTACATACAATCAGACAACAAAAGCTGTTGTTGATGGTGAGGAGCTTGTCAGATAGGGTTATTGGAATAAGGACTTGGAGGAAACAACATCAATTGTTACATTAGAGAATTTCATGAAGTAGCCTCCCAAGGATTTTGAGTTGATCATTGCTGGTACTACTGCATGGCTTGCAAGTAAATACCTCTAGGATAGTATGATGGGCTATAGGAGGAAGTCCTCCTTGTCTGCTTCCTAATGAAATTTAGATTCAAATGTATCCTAGCTCATTCCATTTCACCAATCATGTGGTCCATCACTAGGTAGCACAATGACTCATGAAGATCCATGTAATACTAGTAGGGATCCTCATCATTGGAGGAAGAGGAAGCCTCATCTGAATCTCCTCATATGTCCTTAGAGAAAAAGAGCTTCTCTGTACCTTTTCCCATGTACTTCTTTCTATGCTTAGGTGGTATAATGGCTTTTGCTACCTCAACCACTCTGCCTTCAACATCCTTGAAGGTAGTGATCATTTTTTATCCATTGCATCCCAAACTTTGTCCACCCTGTGGGCCAAATCTCCCAAGCTCTTATGACTTCTAACTTGATCATGCATTAATTCCTTAATAAAAAAAGGAGATTTGGTAGTACCTTTGATAATTTTGATCTTCTTCCTATGCATGGGATTGCAGCTATACTTCTCTAAGGATTATCATTTTCTTCATTGTTTGTTCATACTAGCAATAGTATGGAGGGGTGCTTTAATTTGGACCATAAACTTTTTATGTATGTGGCTTATTGTATTCACATCTACTCACTTTCTTGTCTCCTGCCTTAGGCCTTTTACAATATGCATGATTTAATTTCTTTTATTAAAGCCATGATTCAAATAATGATGAGTAGTTTGAAGATATCTCTCCATGGCAATGTCCTGTGATTCATGGGCTCCTTACCTTCATTTGGTCATATCCTTCTAGATGTTGAAAATATGGGTATAGGTTTGGAACTTGATGTAGAAAATTTTAATCATATCCTTCCACGCCTGAATTAACTTAGGTGACAAAGATTTGTACTAGGTTTTAACTTGTTCAATGAAGGTGTAAGGAAATAACCACAACTTTTACCAATTATTGATGATCCCTTATAAACAACAAGCATTATCAAATGCCTATACATGGAGCTAGGGATCATCATTGGTATACTCTCTATATAATGGAACATATGGCATTTTTATACATTTAACATTGATATCACAAATATGCTTCTTTTGAAATGAAAAAAAATTCATTAAGCTCATGATAATCACTCTAGTCAAATAAAGGGAAATTATCATCACTGAATGACATTGATGAGTGAAGATGTTAGAATCTAGGAAGGAGGCCATCCTCATATGTTTGAGTTGCATTGGGATTGATAGCCCCTAGTTATGGACCTTCATGGTGGAGTGGTCCTTTGCCTTTGATATCAATTTTCTTGCCTCACTTTTCATCTAAGTGATTAGATGAAAAGCCATGAGGGATCCCTTTCTCTGCCATCTAATCTCAAATCTCTTGCCTCAGTTGAGACTCATAATCACTAAGGTTACTTATCTAAGCCATGTAAAATTTTTGAAATTTCTACGACTCAAGGTTGATCATTACTTCTTTGAGTTCTATTGTGATAACTATAGTTGGCTTTTTTGCAAAATGTCCATGAAAATTATGTCATCTTTCCTACTTATTCTAATGATAAGTTATGCTAATTGATGGTAGAGTTGATTCATTATCATGCTCAAATATGATAGAAGGCTTTTGTTATTTTGGTACTTCTATTGAGACTCTTGGTAGTATCGTCTACCATCTTGATTTTAACCACAACCTATACATATAACACTAAGAAATACACTAGGGTTGAATAAAGATCAAGATTAAAATTGTACAAGTATTTCTAGGTAATTCACCAATGCTTTTGTTAGCAATGATGCCAATGATAGGGGTCCTACTAGTTTTTTGATCAAGGGATATATCCTTCAAATTATGGTGCGATCTTATCATAAGCTTTAAAGATGATATTCAGTGGATTGCTAGGAATACTCATGTATGCTGTTGTGTTCAAAACGTGTAAAATATATTACAATATATATGATATTATCCAATTATATGTAACCATGAAGAAAGAAAGAAAAGAAAATATTTATCATTTTATATTTTGTATTTTTTATGTATTTTGTAGTTATAAATAACAAAATGATAATAAACATATGTGCATTGCAGTCCCACTTGGGGATAGGGGCAATGCTCACATACACACATACACATGTTGTAATCCCTTAAGGGACAAGTACAACACCACATAAAAATATAATAAAATTACTCTTAATCACAATCTTGATGGGCCAACACGATGCTATTTACTTGTGACTTCCTTAGGTAAGGTTGAGTTGTCACAACATATGAAAATGAGAAGTGAATAAATATTTTTAGGATTTAATATTTTATACTATTTTTTGATATTTTAATATTTAAGGAATCAATGGTAAATTTAAGAAAATCATAAGCTTTATTTATTGTGCAAACATTGGACTCTACATTAATCAAATAGTTCTAGGCTATGTAAGCAAGGTAGCACTTTAACAAAATCTAGTCATACTTATGAAAGTGATGACTCAAAACACACATAAATAGGGAAGGAAATTACTTACCCAAGGGAAGAAGAGCTCTTCACATAAGCCAAATGCTAGAAGCCCAAGAAAATAACTAAGAGAACTTGTTTTTATGTGAGAACTCTTTCTAGGTATTTATAGTTTTCACATGGGAACAAAGAGGGTTTGTTAGCATCTAGATATTAATGGAGGTTCTTTGACATCATACTAGCCAACTTGGATCACATCGTAGGTAAGGAGGAACAAGTAGGGCTAGGTAAGAGGTGTTTTGGCTCTCCTAAATTAATGCAAGGAATGCACTATAGTCCCTATGCTGACATAGGAGGTGCATTGATGCAAGGTAGTCAATGCACCCTCATTAGCCACAACTATCAACTTTTCCAATGGAATAAGCCTAAACTTGAAGGCATATGTTGGAATGACTCCATGACATCCAAATGAAGCTAAAATTAGCCTAAAGGGCTTAGAATTAGACATGAAACCTTAAAGTGTGATATGAGAGATAAGGATGCATCACCGAAGACTAATAATCTCAATCGAATGCACTAGACTATAAACAGAATGCACAAAACACTTTCCAAAATCTAGGATTTACAATTAACATATAAATTACCACTAGATGATTTTCTAGTCACATTCACAATTTTGGCTAGACTCTGTTAGAGTGCTACCTTGCTTACATAGCCCATAACCATTTGGTCAATATAAAGTCTAGTGTTTGCATAGCAAGCAAAGCTTAGGAATTTCCTTTATTTTTTCATTGATGCCTTAAACACTAAAATAATAAAAAGCATAAAATAATAAAAAAACATAAAAATATTTATTTAATTCTTATTGTATAAGCTATGACAATTCATCCTTGCTCACTAAGATCATAAATATATGACATGGTGTTGGGTAATCAACGTTGTGACTAAGAACCATTTTATTTGCATTTCATTTGTGGTGTTGCACCTATCCCTAGGAGGGACTGCAACATGAGCATCATGCTTGTATCTATGAGGGATTGCAATGCATGTGTGTTTATTCTTTTTATTTGTTTCTTACAATTATAAAATTCATAGAAAATCATAAAACATAGAATTATAAATATTTCTCTTTATCTTCCATCATAGAAGCATTAGATTTATTTTTATTATATGTATTACATTCTTTTTTATATTTCTTAAACACAATGATATACATGATTTTTCTTAGTAATCTACTCAACATTGTCCTTGAACCTTATGATTGGATCACACTACGATTTATATGATAAATCTTATTCATCCAAAACTAGTGGGATCCTATCAGTTTCTTTAGAATATAAGGGGTATCATTAGTATGAAATGATTTAATTAGAATAACATGGAATGTAGTGTGACTTTTCATATCACTAGATAAAGAGAATTAATACACTACTTTCCTTATTCTTTCAATAATGGAAAAGAAACTACAAAAATGATGTGAGAGTTTGGAATACTTCCCTAGCTTTAATAACCTCATTGTGGGTTTTTAATTCGTAGTAAGATCTAGTTTCCAACTTGATACTTGTTCTTAATTCAAGCCTTATCTATATATTATTTATACTTATCTTAAGCTTCTTGTAAATTCCTTTAAACTTTAGTTACTATTTGCTCCATTATTTTCATCTTCTCTTTCTTGTAGTCATTTCTTTTCATAAAATCAAACCAAGAGATGTGAAATCTATAATTTTTTTTATAAACCACTTCAAAAGAAGTCCTTTGGCTAAGTTATGCAAAGTACAAATATAAGAAAAATTTGTCAAAGACAAATAACTTTTTCAAGTTTTTGGTTTATTTTGAACATAGCTTTTTAGTATATCTTCCAATATTCGATTTATTCTTTCAGTTTACCCATTAATTTCAAGATGATAAGCAATGCTAAATTTAATTTGGGTGCCTAGATCTTGAAAGAAGCTATGTTAAAGTTATAACATAAATTTTGGATCTCAGTAGTAGATTATGATTTTAGGACTCCCATGTAGTAAAGATATTTCTCTAGCAAAAGCTCCTACCATATTAAACATTATAATAGTCCACTAGAATGAAATAAGTTATTTCTAATAGTTGATCAATCATTGCTAGGATAACATTTTTTCCTCTTGATCTTAGAAAGACTAATGATGAAATTCATAGTCATATCTTCTTACCTCTAGCTTAGGAATTCCAAGGATTGAAGCAATCTCTTACATTTCTTCTATTTTTCCTTCATAGTTTGACATGTTGAATGATTCCTAACATACTAATCACATCTTTCTTCAACCCTATCTAGTAATAAAACTTTCTCACTATTAAAAATGTTTTAATAAATCTAGAGTGACTTGAATAGGGAACTTCATGTGCTTCATATAGTAATTTTCTTTTCCATTCTCTTTTGGGAACATACACACATTAGTTCTTATACAAGATTCTCTTATTTAGTTCATAACCTAGGTACTTAATCAAATGTTATAAAATATTTCTAAAGTATAGATCTTGTGAAAGGTGATTTTGAAGGTTATCCTTCATCACATTAGTAACAATACTTATTATCATTATCCACATTATACTTAAAGCATCAACAAAAATATTTTGATTATATGATATATCTTTTAATTTAAATTATAATGTATTAAATAATAAGTGGTAGATTAAACCCTATGTCCAACCATGAAAATCACAATCATTATCAAACAACTTGATCAAATTTCATGGACTATACTGGTGTAAGTAGCTAGATAGTTAGGCATTTGATTATTGGTTGCTATCTTCCTAGTTATACTTGTGTGGCTAGTTTGTATGGTTAGGTGTGATTGATGTGTATAATGTTGATGTTGTAACAATCATATCTAAAAATACTATTAAAATATTAAAATATTTAAAATCTAAGTCATCTAATCCAAGTTTAAGAAAAAAAATCTAATCTAGCCTAAGTAGTGAGCATCCATTCCTAGCTTGCCATAGATATCATAAACTTATGTTAACATTACTAGGATACCAAGTGTCCACTATTGGATATCCAAGTGGCACACTACTTGGATTACTAAATTTTAATGTATTTATTCTTGAATCTAGATGTACTCATGTAGTGTGATTAAGGTATGATGAAATGTCAAGTAATTAACTAAGTGCATGTAGTTGAAAGAAATAATAAAATTAAATTGCATTAAAGGAAATCATTGAGCTAGGCTAAGTGTTGTAGTGAAGATAAATTAATTTTGATCTTATTATCATCTTGAAAATTTTTTTAGATACATAATTACTTAAATAAGATTCCTGGTAATTTACTTAGTTCATATTGTGGGCATTTAATGATAAATTCTAAGGAAACAAACTAGAAGAGCTTCATTATGCTACTAACCAAATGGTACCATAAATGTAGTTGGTGAATGTATTTGTATAGGACTTTATTATTTTTGCATCAATGTTATTGTGTTGATGTTGCTAGGTTGATACAACTAACTAAAAATGATTCATCAATCTCTCACAGCTAACTAAGAACTTGTTCTCAAGTTAATGAAAGTGGAATAGAGTTTGATTATAAAATATGGAAGTGACTTAATTGACTTTGACTAAATATAATAGCATATTATAAAATTTACTTGACTGATTTACAAATTTAATAACTAAAAAAATTGAACATATTATTCCTACAAAAACTATGAAGGTATTTGAAAAAAAAATCAAGGCATATGTCTCATGTTATGCCTAGTGGTGCAGGCTCCTGTGATGACTCCTCATGTCTTGGCGTTAGCTGTGGCTACCTTGTTACCACTATTACAATTGCTACTTTGAGCTTAAATGTATTAACTAGGACCTTTATCTTCTCTTCTTTTATCTTGAGGTCATGGATAGTAATGCGTTGGGGGTAGCTACGTGAACTGGGCCTAGTTGACTAGGCCCCATTGACAGGGCCTCGTCAACTAGGCCCCATCGATGCAGGGTTCATTCTTGCCCATAAATATGTGCTCACTAGCCACATTTATGGTATTATTTAGTCATAGTGTATTAAAGCTCTTGCATTTTTCCCATTTCGAAGTTAGAATATTTTCTCAAGTGCCTGCAGCAGGAGTCATTAAGGGTATGGATCTTTATTTGAGCATTGTTGTACCTGAGCACAACAATGTGTACAATAATAAAGACGAGCTTCTTGATAAACCTTGTAGCATTCTAGATAGTTTAGATATTTATTGATGCATTTAATGCTTTTAGTTATTTATTTAATGTTTTCCAATAATTTAGCTAATTAAGCAAGATAATCTAGATAAATTAAATACATAAGACCGCTTCAAGTGTAACACATATTTGCTTGATAATCCTAGTAGTGTGATTGCTTGGTGCACACAATAGCATAGTGCTTGGTAACCCAGTAATGGATATGTGGGTTTAGGATGTGTACAGAAAATGGGACTAGATGCTTATGTTAGGACTAGTCTGAGACTAGTTAGTTAGTTAATTTAGATTAGTCATTAAATTACTTTATCTCTCTCTCTCTCCCGTAGCACCAAAGAACATAAGACATAAAATAATAAAAATATGTCTTGATTACACTTAACCATATCTTTGTACATCACAAGTGTAATTGGGAAGACAACAAATGACCTTAGGACAAAATTCACTTTCTAGAAGACTAGTGCACTAGAAACTATAAAGTCCACAGAATTCAATTGGATTGTGCATGAACACTTTGTGATTCATATGGTTGGGCATAGGGGTACCTCATCATTCATCATTGGTGCCATTTTAGGGACTTTTTTTGCTAAAACATAAGCTATATATGGTTAGTAAGCATTAGTAATATTGTTGGACAAACCCAAGGTCAACATCATTCCCACATGATGACCTATAATTAAAAAAGCACACTAATTATTTTATTTGTTGTAAAATATCTTCTTCCCACAATCATGAAGATGTCCAACTACTAGTTCCATAAGAATGTAAAGTGGTATATACTTATCTAGATGAGTATGTAGTAGACGTCACCTTCATCCTACATTAGGATGAACAACTATGATGACATGATATGGAGGGCAACATTGTGATGCCCCTTGATCAATCTATGCTAGGGATGCTCTTTCAAACTCTTAAGAAGTTGGGCATCCTAGATCTTCATGAGGAATATGTTGTGAATAGTTATGACACTTGGGACTACTATCCCATTAAAGCACAATGTAGGAGAGATCAACACTAGGAGAAGCACCATGAGTTTATGAAGGGAAAAGACTTCACTAACCCCTTGTTTTTACTAAACCAAGATGACAATGTGGATCCTCACCTTGAGGGTTCTCAACATGAAAATTCTCCACCCTCTATTATTGGTGATGAGGTTGTGGCCCTGAACCTATGATCCACTGTTCATAAACTAGGTTCAAGAAAAAGTCATAGTCAAGGTAGAGACTTGGGCAAACATCACAATGGTAAGGATCTAAGGATGGTGGTGGTAATTAGCAAAGAGGTGGTGGAGGAAACTAATGTGGTAGTGGTGGTTCATCTTCCTCTTCATCCTCTTCATCAAATTCTAAACATTCCTCTTCATCTTCTAGTTCAAATAGAATTCATTGAAGAAATAATGGTGATGAATGTGATCAGCAGGAAAACAATGATTTTAGGGCCCACCAAGAATAAAGGAGTGACAAAAGTCATCATCGGTGTTATCGACACAATCATGATGATGAACCTTTGTTAGCAACTTGAAGCATGCTTAACATTGTAGAGGCAATTAAGATTCTGACTAGGCATGTGAAAGATAGTCGAATCATGCACTTAGACATAAACAATGTCCTAAGATTTGAGGGGGGATACAACTTTGATCCATAGAATCATCAACAAGCTTTCCACAATGTCTGTGCCTTATAGAACATTAAAAATAACTGGCAAAAACTCAAGGTATTCCCCAAGATACTCATTAATGAAGCTAAAATTTGGTACTAGTCCTTGGAGTTGGAATCCATTAGCAAATAGAGTACCATGTTGGAACTATTTCATGACAAATACCAAATGTACTCCAAAGCGTCTAATTTGAGGAAGCAAATCCAAAGTTGAAAACAGGGAACACATGAACCCTTGAATGCCACCATGGGTAGATGTTATTCACTCTTACACTGATTCCCTAGCCATGATTATTCTCAGAGGAAACAACTTTGCCACATCATAGATGGGCTTAGATCAGAAACTAGAAGAACTCTTGGTGTGTATGCCCAAGGGAGATTTTTTGAACTAAGAGCTCATTAGATTCAAAGGCTAATAAAGTAGGTAGAAAAAGAAGAATGTGAGTTGTGGAAAAGGGAAAGTGTAGAAGAGTATAATAGGGATCCTTCCATAAGAAAAAGGGAGGTTTGATTTTGTGACGAGGAGGAGTCACCACTCAATAAAGTGGTGAATAGGAAAAATTTTCCTATCCAAAAATCTATCTTTGATATTTTAGCAAAGGTTGATAAATTATGGGACTCTTTAAATGAAAAATTCCAAACTACTATGAAGATTACTAAGGAATCCAAAAAGAAAAATAGTGATCGTAACCATAGGTGGTGGAAAGAAGCTGAATGTGCCTACTATAGAGGTAAGGGTAAATCCACTATAGTAGAAGAAGTTGTGGAGACAGACTCCAAAGATGATATTAGTTGTGAAATTTGTTAATATGAACATCCAAAGGGATGTTTCCTTGTGGTGACACACTTACGAGAGTTTGGGATGTATGCCTTGAATCTACAACTAGTAAGGAGGTAAGAACCTAGATGATTGACCTATCCTCAAGGCAATCTGAGGTAGTTCCACCAGCACCAACAAGCTTATTATCCAAGTGGAGCTCCACCATAACCCTATGAGCAATACCAATAATGGTACCAACCACAATTGTGGGGAATGCCTCCGCCAAGATAGATGTATGCTTATAAGCAACCAGATCCATATGGGTACTATGTTCAACAACCTATCTCTCCAAGAAGTTCTACAGGCCATCTCTCATTTCAACATCACTATTACCCTCCAAAGTACCACCAAACACATTCATCATCTACTTAAAGGGAAGAATCCATATCCATACCATTCTCCTCATCTGTTTTCATACATCCCTTTGCCCTCAACCCAGTTACCTTCTGCTTCATCCATGCAGGGTGAAATTCCTCCACAGCCATAGCAACGAAATGCTATGAGGGTTGTACATTCATGACTGGTCTTTAAGTCAAGTGGTTTGGATAATCGTTCCAAGAAATAATCTTTCTTCCAACCCAATAGTCCTCCCAAACCCTCACAACCTAATACGGTTTTTCATCCTATATCTCCAACACCATCATCCTCTGCATTAAACACATTCAAGTACCCTTCACACCAAGTGTGGCCTTAGATCTATACTATGATATTAACTCAAGTTTTCTCTAATTGGATCAAGGGTCATAATATTTCTATGAAAATATTTAACCTTAGATCTTCTTGATTTTGGTTGCAATGTCAATGTTATCTCTCATGACATGTATAAAGCTTGGAACCTACCACCTCTTAAGAAGAGCAACATTCATTTAGAATTGATAGACCAATCAATCACTATTCCTTTAGGATTATTGAAGGCCATTGTGACCATAATTTGTGGGTGGTCCTACCCTACCGATTTTCTAGTGATCAAGGTTGAAAACTGTAAAGGTGACTTCCCCATAAATATCAGAAGGCCTTGGTTAAGCATAGTTGATGCATGTATGGATATAAGGGACCTCTCCTTGGAAATCTCCAAGGAAAATGAATTTGGACATTTAGAGAAGAAGTGTGTTCCATGCATTGCATATAGTGATAATGGGTGAAATTGTGTGCAAAAGATCTAGTTCATCAAAAGTACATTCACTAAAGCATGCAATTAGTATGCACATGAACAAGATATTCAAAGGTGCCTGTATGTAGAAACCATAAACTAAGAGGGCATCTAGTGGTTGACAACTAACTTTTACAATAGCATACTATGCATGGAACCTACTAAGAGCCTAACATGTGCTTATGTCTAATGCATGGATAAACTTGAGCAAGTTCATTGCCAACTCTCCAATGAAGAAAATGATTATACATGTTGGGGAGAGTTGGAAATCCCTGAAAATTTCAAACAGAGGTCCCTAGAGTTAAAAACTCTACTAGCCAGCATGGAGTATGCATTTTTAAATAATGGTATGCTAGTCATAATTAATGAAAATCTTATTATAGAATAAAAAGAAAAGCTATTGTAGGTCATCAATAACTAGCCAAAAGCCTTTGCTTGGTGATATCCCAAACTTATAGGAATTGACCCATGAATATGGCAGCATTGCATTTACACTGACCTAGCCATGAAGCCAAGAAGGAAACTATAGAGGTAACTAAACCCAAAATTGAAATAGATTGTCACAAAGAACTAAAAAAACTCCTCAAGGCATAGTTCATCTATCCCATTATGGATAGTGAGTGCGTTAGCCCACTCATAATTGTGCCAAAGAAAGATGGCAAGTGACGGTTTTACATCAACTTTAGGCCATTGAATATAGCAACATTTAAAGATCATTTCCCATTACCATTTGTGGATCAAGTGTTGGACACCATATTTGGGCATTTCTATTATAATTTCTTAGATGGTTATAGTGGCTATAACCAAATCCAAATTGCACTAGAAGATTAGGCCAAGACAACATTCACAAATACCAAGGGGACTTTTGCATATTATAAGATGCCATTTGGTTTATGCAATGCTCTTGCAACATTTCAATGCCTTGTCCTTAGTATTTTTTGTAGCAAATTGGTAGCGGGATAGAAGTATTTATGGATGATTTTTCTACCTATGGGGCTACATTTGAGAAAGCCTTGGATCTCCTTGAGTAGGTATTAAAAAGACGTGTGAAAACAAACCTCAGGCTCAATTGGTAGAAAAGTCATCTAATGGTCTAGGAAGGCATTGTATTGGGACACTGAATTTCACAAAAAGGGATTGAGGTAGACCTAGATAAGATAAGAGTTATCCAAGGAATAACATGCCAACCAGAGATAGTTAAAGATGTTCGATCATTCCTTGGACACACTAGCTACTACTAGCGATTCATAGATAATTTCTCTAAGATCGCAAAGCCATTGGTTGAGCTTAGAAAGAAAGATGCACCATTTGATTGGACCAAGAAGTGTGAACATGCATTCCAAAATTTGAAGGATAAACTTGTAGAGACTCCAATTCTACAAGCACTAGATCGGTCCAAACCATTTCACATCATAACTAATGCATCTAATTTTGCCTTGGGAGCTATGCTTATGCAATTGGATGAAAGAAATGTCCATATTACATCCATTGTACAAGTTGAAGCATTGTGGGTGCATAATTGAATTACACCATAGCTGAGAAATAATTGATAACAATGGTGTATGATCTCGACAAGTTTAGGTACTATGTGCTTGGTTATAAAGTATTTGTGCACACAGATCACATTTCCATTTGCTTCCTGATGAATAAGCTAATGGTGAGCCCTCCTATCATATGGTGGCTTATGATTTTACAGGAATTTGATTTGACAATGCTAGATTGGAATGGGGTTGAGAATGTTATCACTGACCATCTCTCTCAGTTAAGATGGGATAACAAAGAGGAGGAGAGTCCACTCTCTAATCAATTTTTAGATGAACTCCTCTTTATAGGAGTAATAAATGATCAAGTGTCCATAGAAAGGAAATGGTATGATGGCATTCTCACTTACCTTCTCACCCAAGAGATGCCATAAGGTCTAGACTTTAGGAAGAAATAATAGTTTCTTCATCAGGAAAAGTACTTTATGGAAATCAATGGACACCTTTATGAGGTGTGAGCTGATGGCCTGGCTCATTGGTATGTCCTTGATGTAGATCAACTACGCATTCTTCAGGATGCTCATAAAGGCCCTTACGTAAGCCACTATGCAAGGAGGTACAAAAAAATAAAAATGGTAGGATACGATTGGTCTACAATCCTTAGGGACACCCACTAATTTGTTCAATCTTGTGGGCACTATCAAATAGATAGTGGGATGACTATGCGTATGGAGGGTTTTCTATAGTGGATTCAACCATTGGAGCCCTTTGACATATGGGCATAAACTTCATGAATCCCATCACATCCATGTCTAATGGAAAGGCATATATCATCATAACAGTTGACTACTATACCAAATGAGCAGAAGTAGTAGTTGTTATTGATTGTACATCATCTACTACGACTAAATTTATACAACAACATGTTGTAAATAGGTTTGGGATGCCATGTGCATTGATTTATAACAATGGAACTCATTTTACAAGTGCCACTTTTAGAAAGTTAATGCAATGCCTAGGGGTCGAACATAAATTAACAACACTCTATTATCCCCAAGCCAATGGTCAAGCAGAGGTAACTAACTAGGTGATTACAAAGATCCTAACAAGGACCATAAGCAAATATAGGAGAGATTGGAGCACAAAACTCAATGATGCCCTTTGGGCCTACCACCCAACATGGAAGCTCCCTATTGGCTACTCTCCCTATGAGATAGTGGACAAAAAACTTCTAATGCTCTCAATTCAATCCAAGCTCCATACACACTCAATAGCCTACGATCTAAATCTTGACCTAGGTCTAGCACAAAGAGAAAGATTGATCAACCTTAATGTGCTAGATGAGAATTGATTAGTGGCCCTACCTTTGAATGAAGTACACAAGGCATTCAACAAGCAATGTCATGACCTAAGAATATAGAAAGTAAAACCTCAACTGGGAGATAAGGTTCTCTATTGGAATCCAACACATGTAACCCAAAAAATGAAGTTCCAAACATTGTGTAAGGGACCTTATATAATTGATCAAATCTTTTCCTTTGGGACCATGTTATTCTAGAAACCTAAGAGCCCAAATAAAAAGTAGTTGGTCAACATCCAACAAGTGAAACCTTTCCTAGGACCAAGACAAGCTAGTGGAACTACCACCTCAATAGATGGACAACCACATTTAATTTTTTGAATCTCCTCCTTCCAAATCAGTCATGGGGGAGGTGGCCATTTGTGCTAATCATCCATATGGCTTCTCAGTTTTTCTACATTTTGTTTTCCACGTTTTTAATTTTATAAGTTATTTATTTTACAAATTCTTGATTCTCAAATTTTTCTTTGCCTTTTTACATCATTTTTTGTTTTGCACCATCGGTAATACATTTGAATATTTCTTGGATGATTTACAGTTTCTTATACATTTTACTTTGTTTGGTTTAAGTGTGACCTTTCATTATTTTTTCTAATAAAAGTGCTTTATTGTAGCACATCACAATGTCCCTATTGTTGTGTACTAATGATGGTTTGTGCTTAATGTTGTGATTGGCAATGTCTAGTTTCTATTTTTGAATTTTGATTTCTAATGACTATGTCATGGTTTATTTTTCATGGAATAGGCAATGAGTCCACATCATCCACCCATCCAACAAACTCTATGGTTTTCCTCATTCTAGAAGTTTGCGATCCCTTTCATTAAAGAAACTTTTAATCAATTGATGACCTCGGTAGTTTCCAAAATTGGGAATGATTCAAAGGTTTTTACAGGGTGTGACTTCAAGAGGACTCAATACTCTTTGTACTCTTCTACTTGAGTGCTTGAGTGTTTTTTTCATGGACTTCTTACTATTCCATTCCAACCACTTATAGGAAGTTAAATAAAGTCTTTACATGGTGTGGTTCCCATCAAAAAGAAAAAAAAATATAAAAAAAACATGATGGGAATTTAAAGCACACCCCTTAGACAAATAAATGGACTACAAGCACTAGTTATGGGACTAGAAAGACATGTTACCCATGCCTGAAGGTCCTCTCTAACTAATGCCCTCTCTCACTTCCTGCTTCTTTTTTCTTTTCATTATGGAATGATGGTTGTTTTGTAGGAGCACTCTTGTGTCTCGAGGGGGTGGATCAGTCTTAGAGTGGTGATGTGAAGTCACTAAAAGAGGTTGGTTTTGGTCTCGACTAAGGATGGACCTTCTTAGGTAATTTTAAACATACACTTGATAAGGAACTTCTTATGACCTCAATTTAGGATTTCATTCCACCCTCTCTGTCATCCATCTATGCTACACAACTCACCTCACTACCAATTTCTATGTTATGTTTAATGTCTTAGTCTAATATGTTGGAATTCTTAGATATATTGTTTTGGGTTGGTCCTTAAATTTTCATGATCATTAAATCAACTATGGGATCTACAAACTCCTTAGTTGAGGTTATAAAAGGGCAAAAAGGGCATGTGCCTACTATGGGAAGGACCCACTTGCATATCTCTTGGTTTGGATTGTTAAGTCCCTTACCTTAGACATTTCTACAATGCTATCTATTACATATTCCATTATGTATTCTACTTTGTGCTCCCTAAAGCTTTCATTAAATTCATTCTCCAAAACATTTTCCAAATTTTTTAAATTTTTTGAGCTTCAAACCCCTCTTCTACTATTCTCATTATGTTTATGGATTTTTGGACTTCCATTTGATCCCAATTTCACTCAGAAATTCCTTGTATTTTGGAAGTTTGACCAAGTCAATGAAAGCTGACAGTGGTCAATAGTTACATCGACTAAGCCTAGTCAACATAGCTAACCTCGTTAACTAGGCCCAGTTGACTAGGCCTAGTCGATGCAAGCCAAAAACTCTATAAATACCATTAAGACTTTGTAATTGGTTTACATTTTCTTCATAACATGAGGGGAGTTTTTGTCATTTTTCAAACCCCAAAACCTTTCCAAGTCCATAAATTGCCAACCTTTTGTCCAAATGACTTTTTTCTTTGATCTAGAAACTACTAGAGGTAAGCTGTTAATCATGGTATCACAAACCTTAAGGTTTCTAATGAATTTTTTTGAAAATTTTTCTAACTTTCCCAAAGGTGATAATGAATACAACAATATGAAACCATCAATTCTTGAGAGTTAGCCCTTCCAACACCTTCTAGAATGACTTATTAACATTAAAATACAAATAAAATAATGATTAAAATTGATTACATTAGTCATAATCACAACTTAGCCAAATGTAACTATCTCAAGGAGAGAAGGAATTTCAAATTGTTTCATGTTACACAAAAATTGCTAACTTGTGGTCATGTTGTAATTATAGATGGTACCAAGACCGAAATGATTATAGGAGGGAGTACTTTGCAACCAAGGAAGAAATGACTGAGTGGAAGGAGCCAACAAGAATAGCCCTAGAAACAACCAGAAGTAACCCATGCAACAAGACCTCTTTAAGAAGAGTTCAGAGTGGAATCTATATGACAGATTCTTGAAGAAGAGTTGAAATAGAAAAATCATAGCATGGGAAGGCACTAGGATCCATATTGAGGTTGGAAGTCACACTAACATAAGCCTACCTGAACATCATTAGGCATCGTGAAATCCAATTGCTCAATTCTCTAGGAACTAAACTTTAGGCCATTTTTAGAAGATGTTCCAATAGAAGTGAGAACACAATTACAAACCTCTCCCATGTGGCCAATCATTATTTCTAGTGGGAATTGATGCATGGGAGAGACATACCGTTTTTGGAATAACAAAAGGTTCAGCTCCATAATGAAGATTAAGGACATTTAGGTGTCCTACTCGGCTGATGTTATTGCACAAGTTCTTGGGTTACTTGACACAAGAACATAATTGGTATAGTTATTGACAGAAGCTAACCCTAAGGGAAAAAAGGAGTAGACCTAGTGGTGTTACATGGTCAACCATAAGAAATTTGGTGTGCTCACATTGGAAAAATGTGTATACTTTAAGATAGCAACCTATCACCTCAATCCAATGGTAAGGCCCAGCAAGGTGACTGCCTTTTCTACCCGAGCATGCACCACTCTAAGTGAGAGATTTCTAGTGAACCTTCTAAAATTAATTTATTTAGATATAGAGAAATGCTTCAAAGAAAATGAATGTGGGATGAAAACCCTACCTTTTCCATGCCTCATCCAGAAACTTTGCAAAAGGCGGGGATCATCCACTATGCAAATGACATGATCAGGCATACTTCCATTGCCTCATGGTCTAAAATGATAAAGGACAAGATACCTACCATGTCTAAAGAAAGGGATCAATAGTTTCCACCTTCACCACCTACTCAAGAAACGATGTTGGAGGCCTGCATAGCCATTGAATGCTTGTGCAAAATCTATGAGTAGCTCTTACATGAGTAGGAGTAGCGTGTCAGAATAAGTGACGTGAACCCATCCGTATATTGACCTGCGATGAGTGACCTTAATGAGGTGGCTTAGAAAATTAGCTTTATGGAAAGATGTGGATCAATATTCTTTCTCTAATGAATGTAGTTGCTTATGATATTGAATCCCAGTGCTTGAGAGGTGACAATATCTCTATCTCAATACCATTTATTCCTAGAAATATCTAGAAATGCCATTTATTCCTAGAAAACTATATTGGTGATGCAAAACCAAGGGCAAGAGACCACTACTAGATTTGTTACTAACCAAATTGCAAAAAGCACTTAATGCATCTATGGCATTTGTACTAGACGTATCTTCACTTCAAGATGTGTAGACGTCTGTAGGCATGATCAGTGGAAGATTGAGTGTTTCCTAGCATGAAGAGTTGCTAGACTGATTTGTGGAGATTAGGCAACTGATTCTAGATATCTTCAAGTTTTTGGACAACATTATTGCAACCTAGTCAGAGTTATTGGAAGCAAAGGGAAAGTGCATCATCCTGGAAGGGCAACTTGAAATGGCCCAAGTACAAACCCAACACTTGGTTGTGGATGTTGCCAAACTATGTGCCTATTTTGCTAATCCTACACTTCTCAACCCAATAATAATAAGATATGAAGCTTTTCAACATCTTAAAAAATGACTAAAACAAGCTAAGGAGAAAATAGTAACGACCATCTTCAACTAGTCCATAGTAGAAGCAAAAACCTACTTGGTTCAGAAGGACTTGGTTTAGATGTGCCAAGAAAATGAGTCGCTAATCATAGAAAATCATTGCTTGTGCAATGTTAATGCACAAAAATAACAAATATAGGAATTCATTCATCAACAACAAGAGTAGCTTACCAAGTTAAACATAGAATTGAGGAAATTGGTTGTAGACAATAAAAATTTTTCTATGGAGGAAGCCCAAGACTTATGCCAAAAACCTGTCATTGAGATTGCCACCTAGAGAAACAAGGCCCTCAAATTTGAAAGAGTCAAGAATCATTATACATACTAGGTTGGCCTGTAGAAGGAAGTAAATGAAAAACACATTCAAATGGCTAAGGCAAAAGTAAATGAGGCCCTCTAGTAACTCTAATAAGAAAGAAAGGTATGGTAGCCCATTATCAATGGAATATATTGAATTGGCCAATCTTTGCTATGCAAACTTGGTGATGCTAACTGACAAACAACCATGGTCAAAACTTGAGAAGAAAGTGGCTAGCTTGTACTTACTTTATGAGGCCTAGTTCAAGCACCATAAGGACACAAAGCAAAAGCTTCAAATAGTAAACATTGAACTCAATGTTCTTAGGTTATGATTCACTAATCAACGATCAACTACTAAGAACTTGTCCAAGAGAATGAATGATTACTAGGAGCTGTAGAACACAGTTAGGGCATTTGATACTCAATGTAAGTAATTCGATGCCTAGTTCATCAATGCTAAGGAGCTATTTCTAGCAATTCCCTATCCTTTAGATGTACCCATTTCTACCCACATTAGCAAAGCTACATGGATGATGCACAATCCCAAGAGTAATGAGGAGAAAATGAAAGGCCTTCCACCAAAAGTTGTAGCAATAGTAGGACAACCACAACCACCTCAGCCACCACACATGTCTAAATTCAGTGAGGGACCCTTAGAACCTTAGCAGCCACCACCACCTAGGATTTTTTGACCTTCTCCACCAACTTCATGTCATCAAAGGAAGTATTGTCCAATTTTGAATAGTCATGTCATGGTGTTTAATTTTGTGTCATGAACATCATAATTTTTGTAATGTGTTGGTCTATACACTCAAGTACTCAATTTTGTCAAGTTAACTTGTTAAGTTTAGCATTGGTCAATAATCCCATACCTTTCGAATTTTGTAAAGAAATCATGGACAAGTTTTCATTTAGTCATGGGGGTATGATGAGTTGTAGGTAGTTACATCAACTAGGCCTCTTGCCTAGAAATACATGCTCACCAACCACATTTATGACATCAATCAATCATAGTGTAGTGAAGCTCTTACAATTTTTGTAGTTGAAAGTTAGAATATTTTCTTAAGTGTCCATAGTAGGAGTCATTGAGTGTACAGATCTTTATTTGGGCATTGTTGTACTTGAGCACCATAGTGTGTACGACAGTAAAGATGAGCTTCTTGATAAACCTTGCAACATTCTAGATAGTTTAGATATTTATTCATGCATTCAATGCTTTTAGTTGTTGATTTAATGTTTTCCAATAATTTAGCTAATTAAGCAAGATAACATAGATAAATTAAATACAAAAGTACAACCACTTCAAGCATAACATGTATTTGCATGGTAATCCCAACAGTGTAATTACTTGGTGCACCCAGTAGCATAGTGCTTGGTAACCCAATAGTGNGTGTGATTACTTGGTGCACCCAGTAGCATAGTGCTTGGTAACCCAATAGTGGATACATGGGTTTAGGACGTGTACGGAAAGTGGGACTGGATGCTTATGTTAGGACCATTTTGAGAATAGTTACTTAGTTAATTTAGATTAGTCATTAAATTACCTTCTCTCTCCCTCTCCCCAAGCATCAAAGAACATAAGACATAAAATGATAAAAATCATATGCCTCAATTACACTTAATCATATCTTTGTACATCATAAGTGTAATTTGGAAGACAACGAATAACCTTAGGGCAAGATTCACTTCCTAGAAGACTAGTGCACTGGAAACTATAAAGTCCACGAAATTCAACCAGATCGTGTGTGAACACTTTGTGATTCATATGGTTGGCGTAGGGGTACCTTGCCAATCATTAGATAGTCTAGGCTAGTATGCCTAGATTCTCTTATATAGGAACTTTCCAAGTACATGTTAGAGTTGAAAATAATTCATGGACATTTATAAAATATGTAGTAAAATGTTTGCATTTAATGTCAAAAGCATTTATTATATCCTTTAGATTTTTTAGTTCACTATTCTTCTATCTAAGGCCTATGCTAACATGACTTCAAGGTTGGGCGTAAGTCTAGGAACTTCATTGTACCTTTACTACCATATTTATATAGTGGGAATTTGCCTAATAAATTTTACTTAATCTCCTTTCTTACTAGTTCAATTACATGGGTGGCTTTTGGTTTAGGTGTAGGTTGTCCTTGTCCATGTACATGTTCTTCTCTAGGTTGCTTTTTCCTTCTTTATGATGGACCACTAGCCTCTAAGACTCTCTTACATAGCATATGTAATTACATAAATGATTGATTGTTAGATTATGGTTTCTAACCCTATTTGTTTTAACCCTTGTTCATCCTTGGAATTGGCTTTATTTCTAAAAATTTTAATACTAACACCTTGAACTAATTACAGTATAATATCTAGGAGGTTCTAATTTAGTTATTGAATCTTAATTTCACTTTATTTTAATCACTTATTAGCATTAACTACCTTAGATTTTTAAAATATAGGATTTTTGGAAGCTTTCAAATAGAAAATCTACATCCCCATGACATAGAACTTAACTCTAGTAGCTCACAAATTTTGAAATGAGTGAATTCAAAGTTTTGATGCTCAAGAAATAATAGTTTGAAGGCTTGGGCTCTTTGAAATGGAAAATACTTCCTTGTGCAATGATAGAAATGTGAGAAATAAGCTAATAGTTAATGCGTATATAGGTTTTGAGGATTACATTGATGGGGTTGCATCAATGGAACAATTGTTTGTGGGTTCGTTTAGAATTTTCATGAAATTTTAAAATTATTTTAGTAATTTGTGGATTGAATGAGAGTTATAAGAAGGTTTTAAGTGTGAAGATTATGTGAACAATTAGGATAAGTGAAAATGATCAATTGATAGGATTGCAAAGTGTAAATTATGAAGAATCTAGATTGTTTAGATTGTTATTCCCTAAAATAAAGAGAGCTAACTATATGATGATTCTTAATAATGAAATGAATGGTGCTAGATGTTTTGGAGATTTGGAGAAATTTTATAGGCTAGATTATCAAGAGTTATATTAGTGGATCCTTCCCAAAGAAGACTCCTATCCAAAATTCTTTTATATAACCAGCTCACAAAGTGTGCATGGATACTTAATAGATTAAATGTTGATCAAGACCATGTTCAAACACCCACACAATTATTCTTATTAGGATTCTACATTATATTAAACAAAATTATTAGGTCCATAATTGCACACAACAGTAAGGTGAAAATGGAATGAGAAGGGATTCCAAAGATCAAGATGTGAGGTAGCTTACTATTTCCATGACAAATTCTTATGTCAGTTATCTTCAGAATGAACATCATACCTATTTACTTAGGTTTCAAACCAACTTGCATTACATCATGCTAGGCTTATCACCATGAGACCAATCACAACCATATTCATTGGTTAAAGAAAACATTGGGGAAGCATATATTAGATTAATGTGATAATTAATTATAAGTATTTTCTTTAGAAATATTAACTCTTGGTTAGAGGGATATCTTTAGGAATGAGTCACATGTCTTTATAGTCATATAATGAAACTAATTCAAGAAACCTTAATATTCTTAAAAGTAGTCTATATTTAAGCATGGGTCATATGTCTTTCCAATGGTATTGTAAGAATATTTTTAAGTATGTTAATTAATTATTTTGTTTTCTTTATTAGAGAACTATCTTTAGGCATCATATTTCTTTCTAGTGTCATACTAAGGTAATATTTTTAGTTAAGAATATGCTTTTACCATATATAAAAAATAAGTAATGGCATGATCACATGAAGTAGTGGGACACAAAGAGGAAGTATAAGGAATTAAAAAATCTCCTTAATGTCACACTCTTCTAATTCCTCTTGGTCATTTTATTTTTCTTCAAGGCATAATGATCATGGATAAATTTTAGTTTCATGTGATAAGAACCATATTACTTTCATGATAAGTAATAAGTGATGGAGCAATTCAACAACCAACCATATGAGTCATGAGTGTTCACATGTGGCCCGATCATAATTTGTAGATAGAAAATATTAATATTCTACTAATAGAGTTGATGTTTAGGACTATTATCTTCTCATGTGCAGATAGTGAAATTTAAGTGTATGGTTTAGCTCACTGTGAGATGTATGATAGTTGATGTTGTGTGGCACAAATTACTCCTAAGCATAAGCATGATGAGATGAAAATAGTTTCTATGTTTAGGTAATAGCAAGTAAGTAGATATATTATACTCTAAGTAATGAGTATTCATTCCTGGTCCTCTGGTCAAGTCTTGGACTTATATAATTGCCACTAGGCTACCAAATGGAGTTATCATGCAGCAAATAAAATAACACCACTACTTGGATTACCAGAAAACTACACTTAATGTTTGCAACTAGTTGTACCCATGCTGATGTACTAAGTATGCATGTAAAGTAAGTACTTGAAAAGGTAAAGTGCTAACTAAGAAAACATGGAAAATTATTCTAAGTAAACAGAAAGTAAACTAAGTCATGTTGCAATGATGCAAAAGAGTTTGATCTTTATTGTCATTCATAAATTATGTTCACGTTAAATTTTTTTGAATAAAGAGTNATGGAATGAAAAGTTAACAAATCATGCTTCCAAGTATCAAATTTATAGGGTTGCATACATCCGAAGATATTATATCAACAATGATGTTGCATGGACTATGATATCATATAAATGACATCATTAATGCAATATTGTTATTACAATATTGTTGGTGAAGAAAAACTGACTTTATCATACCCCCACAACTGACTGGGAACTTGTCCTCAAGTTAAAAAAAATGAGGATAGAGTTGTTTACAAAATTAGGAGGTAGATTTTACTATACATGACTAATGAACTAGTTACATGACTCTAAATGCATGCAATGGTGTTTGTACAAAATTTTACATAGTTTCTTGAAAAAACAAACAAAAACAAGACATAAACTTGAAGAATCTCAATGTAGCCGAAGAGCCCAATGGTGGCGGCTCCTCCATTAGTTTCTTTTCCTTGTCATTAGGCTTCTTTAACTAATATCAATTGAGAAGTGCTTGAAGTTTTCTTTCTCCATTTTGGGATCATGTACCACCCATGCCTATTGTGCAATGTGTGATGGGATCAATACATCCCATAGACATGGCAATTGTGAAAATATTTTGTTTACCTTGTGTAATTCCTAATAGTCTAACATTCTTTTGGCTAGGTTAGCTACAAAAACCTTTTGACCTTGGTAGTTGGCCTTTACTACAATTTCTAAATTTACCACATGCAACTTCTACAGAGCATCTTTCTGATTAAAAAAATTCTTTCTTATATAGAGCATAAACGGTTGCTACTTATTGCTCTAGCTTATTTCTAGGCCTACTTGTTATTAACATGGCTAAGTTAGCATACCTCAGGTTTTCTAACCCCATGTATTCTATCAGGCCCTCTATCTGCAGGTCTTTATTTTTTATTTTTTCTTGGTGGACATGAGCTAAGCTATCCAAGATAGGTTGTTAGTCTAGATTCTATGCTAAAATTGAGTTGATCTAGGCCTTAGCTATCTAGATTTATTTTTCATTAATTTGTTTGTACATGCCCAATTGATCATGGAAATATTCTTTAAGCCTTTCATGCCTCTTTACTTCATTCTACCATGTGCTTATTTCAATAGTAAACTTTTGTCAGATGGTGCATACCTCCTTCATTGAGAGGGTTCTATTTTCTCGTGTTAGGTGGCTCATATCTTGATTGATCCATACTAATTTTTCTCAAAGTTACTAAATTCTTTCTCTGAGGACATTCTTTTGGTAATCAATGTTGGTCAATTAAGCATTTTCTGTAGCTATATGTTTTTTCTCTTCTTGTAAGGAAGTGAGTGCCTTAACATGTACATTAGTTTGGGCTTCAACTATTAAGGAATCCTACACTACCTTCTTCTTTTCATGTTCCACATACTTGTTGTGGTTAATGAGGAAATTTATGTGATCTATCTAGAACTACTCTAGTTGATTAGACATAATGTATTGTGTTGGATCTTTCTTTTCTACATGCAAGGTCATGAGCTCTTCTTGTAATATGCTAAATTCATTATTAGCATGTTCTGCCCTAGTTTCTACCATGATCAACTTTACTTTAGTGGTTATCAAATCAAACTAAACTATAGTGACATCATTGGGGATGTCAAAAATATTTTTCATAATCTGTCCTATCTACATCAATCTATCAAGTGCATCTTCAAGATTTCCAAAAGTCATTAAGGTACCAGCTAATATTTGAGCATCTTTGCCTCCAAAAATATTTTTTGGTAGCACAACAGGGATATTAAAAGATTCTATAATGTGATTTGTAATTAATTTTTGGCTCCTGCTACATCTTGATGTTGCATTACCATAACTGTGGCTTCTTCACTTGTTTCCAACATCACTTGGAATGATGCAACATTCCTTGATATTTGTTGTAACCATGCATCCCCTCCTCCTCACTATAATGAGAGTTTTCCACTAACAGGATCTATGGAAACAATGGGTCTAATTGCATTATCTATGACCTTGTAAAGATTAGCCTCTTCATGTGTTTCCAAACTAATAATCTCTACAATTAGCTATAGATGACTCATTGAAGGCCTGTAAGCTTGTAGTGATGGTGGTGGAACTTGTTGCTGCTATTATTGCTATTTTTGTTATTACTACTACTCAATTTTTTGTTGACTGCTAGGCCTAACCTATTATTGCTAACCAGTAGTAGGAGTGCTATCATTAAGGGTCATGCCTACAATTTCCTCAATGCCTTCTAGGTTTTCTACCTAATCTTTTTTTAGAGGCACTAGTTTGAGCATCTCTACATATGAGGCATTTTCATCTTTCCTAGGGAAAACATTAGTATACCTTAGGATTCTAGCTCATCTACATAGCTTCCTGATAAGGCAAGGAAATGGAAGTATCAACTTCCCTACCTTCTTCTCCTTAAACCACCATTGGATCTTGAAAAAGTAGAGATGGGTGATGTTTGCATTAAATTTCATCATCAAAATGTTGCTTCCTTTGGTCACATAAGTTGATATTCTATTCAATTTATTTGTGGGAAATAGATGATAAGTGTCAATTTTGAAATAAATTTTCTCTTCTATAGTTAGCTAACTGTAATCTTTGTCATCTTTGTCATATGCTCACTGCAACCAAAGTTTTCTCACATTTTTATTAAATCTAATTGAAAGTTGTGCCATATTTTCCCCTTCATTAGGCACATTAAGGGATTTAGTAATCACCTTTAGAAAATAAGATATTGATACTCCCTTAATCTTGACCATTACATCAACCTACTTATTATGCCAGAATTGGTATGCTTCTCCTAAGTGCCATTCTTCACTGCTTGTGATTGTAGGCCATAGCAGTGATGCTTACAATTGCACCTTTACTGTGTCTATAGAAAATTTCATAAATGGACCAAAATTTATCTCTATGATGATTGTGGACATAATTGGTTTTTCCTAAGTGGCCTAGAGGCATTCCTATGATAGCATGAGTTTTTATCCTTACTCTGGTGCTTGTGGAACTTTATCCTCTACCTTGATAGATTACTCTATGATAGGGGTTTGCTGATGAATCTAAAAGATTATGCCTCTTACTCTGCATGCTTTTCTTGTGGGGTTTGTTCACCCATTTAGCCTTTTTCATAGCCTCTCAATCTTTTGCTTGCTGGCTATGAAGGTTCTCCTTTTGCTCCTCTTTTTGGGACCATCTACAGTAATCAAGGATTTGGAAATTATTAAAATTTTTATACCAATTCTTAATAACTCTTTTTCTCACTTGTACCCTTATCTAGATCAGGTTCTTAGCTTATCATGATTACAGAGTTAGAAAAGTTTCAAAAAGGAACCCCCTTAGGTGTTATTTCCCTTGTAACCCTTCACAGTTATCAGCTTTGCTCTCATTTATGACCTAAAGTAGTTTGTATGGTACATTAAGAGGATTATTTAAGTGTTTTTCTACCTTGGTTTGATTAATTAAGTGTTTTTCTTATACTTACCCTTTAAGATATCTTCTAGGCATTAGACTTTTAGCTCAAATTTCAACAATATCATGCTAAATACACCCCTCGAAAAACTAAGTTAAGAGCTCCATGATCAACAAGGTTCATGAATTTGAAAAATTGGAGCTACGAGGGTCAGGTTATGAGAGTTGGAAGTTAGGGTGTCAAAGCTCTTTGATGGAAAGAAAAAAAATGACGATAACATAGCTCTTTGCAAATAAGGAATGAAGAAAATGGATAACTCCCATGCATATATATACTAAATTTATATGCACAATATTGTAAATCATATATCATACATACAATATTGTAGCCACAATATCACCTTTGAAAATTTCAAATTTTTCTTGCAATTTTTAGGAAAAAAAAGGATTAAATCAAATGCCTAGTCAATATGAAGCATGTATAGAGGGTCTTGGAGTGGATATGATGCACCGATTATGAAAAGAAATAAGTATGATAAAGGAATATTGGTCTACGAAGGTATATTAAGTATGTATAAGATGGATGAGAAGGGAATGAATTTTTGGTATATAAACAGAGTTAGTGGATGTTAAGGGAAGTACTTATTGACATTTATTGTTCTTGGAAGGTTTAAGATGATGTGGTATTATTTTCCAAGTATGAAATACAAGAGTTACATAAGTGGGTGCTTCCCAAAGTAGGCTCCTTTAGTGCCCTTGGATAACCATGACGTAGAGTGTCTGTAGGCACTTAAGGAGTTGAATGTAATGCATACTTATCTATCAAAAACACATGTTAGTAGTACCAAGTTGTAAAAATTATGCTATATTATATAAAATCATAAGTTATGATTAATTATACAGTGAGGTGAGATGGATCATAGAAATGATTGTAGAGAATTGAGATGTAAGGTATCTTACCATAGGCATAATGAATTTCTACATTTTATTAGTGGCAAAAGTAATCATTAGAAATTCTATCTAAGATTTAAACCAAGTCAAAACCACATCTAGTGACATCGCATTATTTCACCTTGCAGATTTATAACCTTAAAGCTGTCACCATCACAAGGAGTATGATCACTTGGCATTTTGTCCAAGGGAGGAGTTTATTCATTACACTTTTTATTTTTTATTGAAATTTCTAAGAAACTGCCTACCTTCAGGCATGGATAACATGTCTTTCTAGTGACATGGTAAGGTAACCCTTATTGTACTTTTACTTCCTTTTTTCATTAAATCTAGAAGGATATTATTACAAGCTTAGTAAATAACATGATAGAACATACACCAGTGATTCAAGAGATTCCACAAATCCCCTTGAGGTCACACCCTTTACATTCCCACTTGGTTCTTTAGTTTTCTAGCTAGGCATAATGATGACAAGTTTATTCTTAGTTTTATTAGAAAAAGGACATTGTTATGGCCATGGTAATAACCTCTTATTGCTTGGAATAGGTGGATGGATGTTGTGGTCTCACTATATAAACAATTAGTCCTTTATGACTTGATAACATGGAGAAATATTCTCCTTATTAGACTACATCTTGCCTTATTCACAAACATATGTACAAGTAAAATGAAAGCAAAATATGAAAAACATGTAAAATATATTAGGAATGAAAAATCAAAAAAGAATTAGAAGAATGTTAAGAAAGTACAAAATTATTAAGAAATTGAAAAGTATAAAAGAATGGAAAAATTGTGCCAAGAAATTAGAAAAATGAAAAGAAAATGAAAATTTAGAAAAGTACTTATGTGTCTAGATAGACACCCCCATGACTATTATCTAAATTGGTCAATCAAAAAGAGAATGGATAGAAGATAGTTGGATGGATTAGGTAGATCCGTTGAGAACATTAGGATATTCATAATAGAGTTTGACCTATTGGAAGTTGACATGGATGAGCTTTTGTGGATTGATTGGGTGATAAATGTGTAGAGCACCTAAAGGATAAACTACTTGGACAAAGTAATGTCCTTTTCAAAGAATTTGAAATTTGGCTTTTTGAGGAACATGAGTGGGATTATAATAAAGGATCCTATCTTCTTATTGTATCAACACTTGCCTTATCCTTACATCATGCCTGTATTTGAAGTAATGCTTATGGATCTCATTGTGAATTACTACTACTATCCTATTTTCATTTAAGAGATTTAGATTCATTAGGCATTCCTTTTGGGCTAGGGTCAAATCTAGATCAAGTTGATTAGTAATAGCTAAAGTTTGAAGCTTTGCCTAAATTGGAAGTATTGGTAGTTTACCATAGACTAGCTGGTATGGGTAATATACTATGGGTAGTTTCCATGTTGTCTTATAAGCCCATAGAGCATCATTCAACTTAGTGCTCCAATCTTTTCTAAACCTACTAATCATCCTAGTCAATATTCTAGTGAACTTCTAGTTAGTGACTTTTGCTTTACCATTTTCTTGGAGGAGGTATGGTGTGGTTAACTTATGATTTAACCCAAGTTTTTGCATGAGATTTTTAAAGGTGGCAGTAGTAAAATAAGTTTTTGGATGAGATTTTTAAAAGTGACCCTAGTATCTAATAGGAGCATTCTCAGTACTCCAAATCTATTCATCACATTTTGTTGGAAAATTTTGGTAGCTGTCTTAGATGTATAGTATCTAACAACTATTTCCTCTATCCACTTCATGCAATAATCCACAATCACAATTGTATACACTTTTTCATTCAACATCGGTGTTATATGTTCCATAAAATCTATTCCCCAAATATCAAATGGCTCAAGATGTTGTATCCAATGTTGTGGCCCTTCATGTCTAGCTATCATTCCCCCATCTTTCTAGCATCTCTCACAAGACTATGTAAAATTGTGGGCATCTCTAAACAAGTTAGGCCAAAAGTAGCTCGCCATCATTAGCTTGTGTGCTGTTCTACACCCAACATGATGGCCACCACATGGACCTTCATGGATGTCTTGTAATATTTGTTGTTGATCATGTTTTTGCATACACCATCAAACTAATCCATATCCATAGATCTTATTAGATTTCCATTGATTTCCATGTATCTTTTTACTTTGTAAAGGAATTTCTCTTTTTGCTCCCGGTTCCACTTAGTAGGAAGCTCTTATGTTGTTAAATAAGTTATATATTCATTTTTTCATGACTTTCCTATTGAGTCTACAACCATCATTATATTTATAAACAAATTCTCATTGGGGAATTAATCAAATATTGGTTCTATGTGATCTTAGGAATCCCATCTTAACCTTGATAAATGATCATATACAATGTTATCTGTGTCCTTTTTGTCAATCATTATGATGTCAAATTCTTGCAAAATCACAAGCCATATGATCACTCTAGGACTAATTGCTAGCTTGTTCATGAGAAAATGGATTTCATTATGATCTGTATGGACATAAATTTGATACTCAAGTACATAATGTTAAAACTTTTTAAGTGCATACACCACAACCATGAGCTCTTTTTATGTTTTGATGTAGTTTAATTATGCTCTAGTGATGCTTCTACTGGTACAATGTATGTGGTAGGATCTCTTTTGATCATCTAGCTACATTAGTATTGCACCAGGCATGTAGTTGGAAGCATCTATCATAATATGAAAAGGCTTGGACCAATTTAGAGCTTGAAGGATTGGTGTCTTGATCAGTTTCTATTTTAAGGTTTCAAATGATTTTCACAAGCCTCTATTCATTTGAAGGATGCATCCTTATTTGTTAGTTCTACTAACACTTTTGCAATCATAGAGAAATTCTCTATGAACCTCTGATAGTACCCCATATGGCCTAAGAATGATCTAACATATTTTAGTGTCTATGACCTCTGAGTGATGTTTTGTATGACTCTTATCTTATCACGATCTGCTTCTATGCCTTTGTGAGAAATTTTATGTCCCAATACGATCCCATTTTGGACCATAAGATGGCTTTTCTACCAATTGAGCTTGAGATTTGTTTCTACACATCACTTCAATACTTGCTCTAATTAGTCCAATGCTTGCTTAATATCTAGTCCATATGTCAAAAATGTTTTCATGAATACTTCAACATCATTTCTAATTTGTTTTTGGAAGATACTAAGCACAATTCTTTGGAAGGTGACAAGTACATTGTAAAGACCAAATGGCATCTGTTTATAGATGAACATTCTCCATGGACTGGTGAATGTTGTTTTCTCATGGTTCTCAAATGCAATGCAGATCTGATTGTATCCATCCAAAAAACTATAGTACTCAAGTCCTATTATAGTGTCTAGGACCTAGTCAACAAATGGTAATGGGAAGTGATCCATGAATGTAGCAATGTTCAACAATTAGAAATCAATGCATACTGACCACTTACTACCCTTCTTTGTAATGATTACTAAAGTGCTGATCCATTCAATATTCATAATAGGATAGATGAATCATGACTTTAGTAACTTTTTGAGCTCCTACTTGACTACTTCATTTAGTTTAGGATTGAGCCTTCTTTTTGGTTGATGTCATGGTTTAACTGCTAGATTAGTATATATCTAATGTTAATAAATTCTTGGATTAATACCTATGATCTCATCATAAGACCACAAAAAATCTGTTGGCCACTTGTTGATAAATTCCAATAAATTTTTCTTCTACTCTTCATTGTGGTTGGTGTTTATTATTACTGACTTCTTTTTGCTTAAGAAAGCATCTTCTAATGTTGTTGGTAGGACTTTAAGCTCTAATAGTTCTAGCTCTATAGTGTCTAGGATCTCTAACTGCCTTCAATCTATTTCTTCTTCCTAACTCATACATGGATAGAAATTCCTTTTCCTTAATTGTTCCAACTTGTTCGTCTCTTCTACATAGGCACTAATAATCTGATTTTTTGATTCCATGTATTTTTTGGATTCTATCTCTTCATCTATGACCAACCATTGGGTGCCTTCTTACTGAGTGGCTGTTGCATATAGGAATTTTTACACATACATTTTCTCTATAAGATTCTTACATGCTTTGATATTTTTTTCATTGAACTACCCATATTCTCTACATGTAGTTTCACCCATTATCACTATATGTAACACATGGAACTCTTTGCCTTTGGATGATACTAGCTTCATCTTCCTTAGAAATTTCCAAGGAAAAATCTTGAATACCAAGCTTAGCATCAAAAATGCTAAGCCAAGCCCTTCCCATTATGATTGGAAACTCTCTCTTATTTTTACCTACATGAATTATCAACAAATCTATAGGGTAATACCAACCACTGATGGTGGTAATCACATCATCCACTTTTCCTAGTGAAACTGTGATTGACTAGTCTACAAGCTCTAACTAGATGTTGCTCTTCTTCAATGGTGGTAGATTCTAGGCCTAATACATGTTTTATGATATTAGGTTTATTCCTAAACTAGAATCAACTATATCCTTGCATGGTTTGTGCGCTACTACTTGTAGGCACACCAAGGAACTTCCTAAATCTATTCATTTTTGGAAAAGTGCTCTTGCTTGAATCCAATGAGTGATTGCTTGTGTCAACATGAAAGTCATAATATTTTGGGCTGATGAAGATGGAAGCTTATTATTTTGAGGAGGATTAGATGTTAATGGAGTGGAAGTAGATGTGTTCCCCATTTGTTGAACCTTCATTGGACTCATTTGTAAGAATGATTGTTTCCTAGATTATAATTCATGTGTGGTTACTTCCTCTTGCATGTTAACCATCTTGGTTACACTTTTCTATTATGGTTGAGATGGTAGTTTTGCTTGCATTATAGGAGGTGGCACTGGTAGTAAAGGATTAGGATGTTGATGTGAGGAACCAGCTACTTCAAGATGCATGTATGAGTTTGAGTCTATCCTTGGTGTTATGGATCTATGGTATTCAAGCGGATGGGATTGTGGAGCTTGAACAACTACATTACCTAGAGATTGAACATTGGATATAGTATTCATAAGAATTAGGTTGCCAATATGAATATTGTTAACGAGGTGGTGGCATGGACCATGATTGGGGTTGTTTCCACTATTGATGATATTGCTCTTGTGGCTATGGGTAGGCACCATTGGGATAGTACGTGGGATAGACTTTCCTATACTTACCTTGAGAGTAAGGTAATCATTTGGGCATCTATTTATTGATAAAGTTAGGGTTAAGTTCATATACCACTATTTCCTTTAAGTGTACCATTACAAGATAACATCCTTTGGGATGTTTGTATTGGCATATGTCACATCCTTTCTCATCTTCGAAGCTTGTTTCTAAACATTCAGCCATTGAGGCCACTTTCCCCTTCTATCAAAAATCTCTTTTCTTATTCTTTTCTTTTCCTTTATTGAAGGATTACTTAGTTCATTCCTTCACAATCTTTAAAGTTGTTGCAAAATTCTCATAACCGAATCCCACATTTTCTCTACCTTAGCTACTATGTCAGTAATAGATTTTTGAATGGATAGAGTCTTTTTCTGAATCACCTGGTCTAAGGTCTCTTCTTCTTATGGGTCATAAACTTTTGCATTTCTTTTTCAAATTGATGAATATCTATTGTATTTCTCTATTGATCGCCTTTTTCTTAATTCACCTTCTTCCTTAGCCACTTGATTGATTAATCTTGGTATTCAATGGGTAGACATTTCAAACAATCAACCTTGGTTATAAACCCCAAGGGTCTCTCAAGTCTTGTTCCAAAGACCATCAATAATGTGCCTCAGTTGCTCCCATTGAAAAAATCCATGACCCGAGCACCTATGTAACAGTGAATGGTATTGACCCATTGATGCATCAAGGGATTCATGGGTCCCTTGTTTCCATCCTTGGATTTGTTTTTATAGATTGGACACCTAGAAATAAGTTTGATATTTATCATTGAAAATCTCTAGCATGGTACTCCATCTCTTAATTGATTCTAGTTCAAGTGATCTATACCAGCTTTTAACGTCTTTCACACAAGTGTCCTAGGGAACAACTTTAGTTTTTGCTAATTGCTTTCTATGTTTTGCAAGGCACAAGCATCATGGCATGCTTGAAGGTGGTGTTGAGGATTAGCATTATAGTCATCCTCAAATTTGGGCATGTTATTCATGTCTAGCAGCTTGATGTGACTATCCTTGACCTACCTGGTTAGTATATAGATAGATTCCTAAATGTTGATCATATTGTGGATTTCCATCAGGGATTCATCATCATGTTTAAATTCATGAGATCTGTTATAATAGTATATACTTTGGTGCTCATACCTTTCCTGATCCTCTCTTCTATTCCTATGCCTTCTTGGTTCATATTTTTCATCATCTTCATTAGAGTATCTTAAATAATGGTTATAGTGATCATGAGATCTTTGTTCTTCCTTATCATGGTCTTAGTACCTCTATCTCCTCCTATTAGAGTTCACCAATGATCATGAAGATGAAGATGAGGTAGTAGGAGAACGATACTAGCTTGTCCTCCTTCTATGGCTTTAGTATTTCTCCTTGTGGGATTCAGTAGAAAATCTTTGCCTTGATTTTTGTTTATACTTAGAGTCTGTTGCCTCTCTTCTAGGTGTCTTTGTTAGGGTAGAATGTAATTGAACTTTGACAAGTTCTTCAAGTCAAATGATAGGTGTTTGAGAAGGATCCTCATGATTCTAGTGGAGTTTTTCTACAATAAATGCATCACCATCAAGTTCTTCTAGGAAAACTAAAGTGTTAACCTACTTCCCTTTGTTATGTACATGCTTAATTTCCATGGCAACATCTCTTTTCATCTACTTCTCTATTGGTTGGTAGGGCCTTGTCATGTGCTTAGCCACATTGTACCCTTCCTATACCTAGTTTAGATTCATTCCCCTTAACACAACTTCAAGCATGCTAAGTGTTTCTCATTCTAGAGGTAGGACTATGTTGCCTTGTATGTCTCTCTAGCTCACTTGTCTGCCTTGGTAAAAGCTGTAAGTAAAGTCTAGATGGTATGGATCAGTATGAGTGTATGTGATTCTAGTTTGCATAGGCATTCCCAGGTCTTCTTCATCATTGGTTTTATCATTATCTCTTTGTAGTTCTTTGAAAAGTGGTTATTAGTCTTTAAGTGAAGCCATGTTGAAACAGTGATGCTTGCTAAGTGTGTGTGTTTCCAAGTTTACTTTATAATTGTAGGTTTTAACTTTGAATTCTTGTTACAAAGAACTTTGTAAAATCACTTACTAAGCATACATTGACTATCCCTGACAACAACACTAATGATGAGCAATAGAGCAATCCAACACCCAACCATACAAGTCATGAGTGTTCATTCATGATCCAATTGTAATCTATAGATAGAAAATGTTGATATGCTAGTAATGGAGTTGAAGTTTGAGACCATTTTCTTCCCACATGGAGCTAGTAAAATATAAGCATATGGTTTGGCTCACTATGAGGTGAATGATAGTTGATGTCATGTTACACAAATTACCCCTAAGAGTAAACATAATAAGATGAAAATAATTTCTAAGTTTAGGTAATAGCAAGTAGGTAGATCTATTCTATCCTAAGCAATAAGTATCCATTTCTAGTCCTCTGGTTACATCTTGGACTTATGTAGTTGCCACTAGGTTACCAATTAGAGTTATCATTAAGTGAAACAAATAACACCACTACTCATATTACCAAACAACTACACTACCATTCAGAACTAGTTGTACCCATGTTTATGTACTAAGTGCGTATTTAAAGTAAGTACTTGAAAAGATGAAGTGCTAACTAAGAAAACAAGGAAAATTATTCTAAGTAAATAGAAAGTAAACTAGGTGATGCTACAATGATGAAAAATATCTAGATCTTTATTACCATTCACAAATTATGTCTAGGTATAATCTATTTGAATAAAGACCCCATTCACTATCTAACACCACACTACAAGCATGCACTTCTATTGCTAAATTATAAAAACAAACTAACAAAGTCTAATTACTATGGAATGAAAGGTTAGTGGATCATGCATCCAAGTGTCATATTTATAGGATTGTACACATCCCAAGATATCATATCAATGATGATGTAGCATGGACTACAATATTATATAAATGACATCGTTGATGCAATATCGTTGTTATGATATTGTTGGTGAAAAAAATTGACTTTATCAATAAGGACATTTTATTTATAAAAATGGTAGGGGTGAATGATTTGGTCTCACTACTTTTATACAATTATTTGTTTAATAGCTTGATAGCATAGGACATAGTGCAAACAACAAAGTTTGCCTCTACACATATGTGGTAATTTTTATTAATGAAAATTTGCAAAATAAACCAAAGAAAACATAAAATTTATTAAAGAAAATAAAATTTCATAAGAAATAAAAAATGAAAAAAAATGTTTAAAATAAAGGATGAAAAATTAGTCCTCACAAGATGTTAATTGGATTTTGTATCTCCTCCACAATTAAGATGGAAGGTGGAGATACAAAAAAAGGAATGGGAATTAGAAGTGGTAGAGATGTTATTAGAATGCATGACAACATTGAAGTCCTTAAATGGTTTGACTTGTTACATATTCATCAAAATGATTTTTTACAAGCAATTAAGATGGCATGTTTTCATAACGCTAGATGCAAGTGTACAATATATGATATAAGTTTCTTCCCATAATGTTTGGAATTTGGTACATTGAGACACATGCATGGGGCTTCAATATAGGATCTTATCTCTTAGTTAGAAGTCTACTCATTGAATGCTAACATCATGATGTTTTTTACTGCATGCTTTATGTAATTCATTCATCATAAGTGCTACCTTATAGTTTTCATCTAGCACATTGAGATTCATAAGATGTTCTTTTTGTGTTAGGCTAATGTTAAGGTTAAGTTCATAAGTAGTTTTTGGTATATGGAGTTCTATTTGGACTGGAAGTTTTGATAATTTATTGTATAATAATTCATATAAGAAGTAGCTTATAGGAAGAGTCTAAGTGGAGAAATAGATCCATAAGGAATTATTAAGTTTTGTGTTCAAATCTCTCATATATTTACTAATTTTCTTAAGGATTCATGTAATCTCCCTATTAGTTACCTTAGCTTGACCATTGGCTTAAGGATGATAAGGTATAGTACGTTACTGTTCTATCCTCAAGCATCTCATTAGCATTTTAAAAGTAGTATCATTATTGAAAATAAGTACCCTTGGTATACCAACTCAATTTACCACATGTTGTTAAAAGAATATTATTGTTGTTGCTATAGTACAATTAGTTACTACTTTAGCTTCTACTCATTTCATATAGTAATCTACAACAATAATGATGTAAGACTTTATGATGGACATAGGCATGATGTAACCCATGAAATCAATTACCTATAAGTTGAATGAATCTAATGGTTTGATTTATTATTGAGGATCCTTAATATTTTTACTTATCCCATCATTGCATTGACATCTTTTACATGAACTAGTAAATTAATGAGCATCCTTGAAATTCATTCATCAAAAGTATTCTAGCATGAAGACTCTAGGGGTTATTAATCTTCCAACATAGTGGCCTTTATAGGGTTCCTTTTGAGCATTCTAGAGAACTTTGATTTGATCGTTTTCTGAAATTCACCATCATACTAGGCTATCTACATAAATTTTATAGAGGTTGTCCTCTATCTTCATGTAATGCTTAACCTAGTAAAAGAATTGTTATTTCTTAGGTTTTTCCTATTCAATTGGAACTTTATACTTGAGAAAATAGGTGAGATAATTAGTGTGCCAAGGCTTGAATATATTATATGTAACCATTTTTACCTTTTCAAATAATTTATTATCAAGAAACTAATCAAAGAGTGACTTTTTGTCAGCCTTATCCCATCACAATCAAGATAGGTGACCAACTACAACATTCTTAGTTCCATTTCTATCAATCATGATTATGTCAACCTCTTGCAAAATGACCAACCATCGTATGATATAAGGGCTAACTACTAGCTTATTCATGAAGAACTAGATTGTACTATGTTTAGTGTGCATAAAAACTAGATACCCAAATATATAGTACCTAAAATTTTCTAAAGCATACATCATAGTTACAAGTTATTTTTCCATTGTGGTATAGTTTAGCTACATATCTACAATACTTCTACTTGTAAAATGAATGTAGTATGAACATTTTTTATCATTCATCTATATGAGAATGACTCCCAAGAAAACTTTGGATGCATATGTCATGATATGGAATGGCATGGACTAATCAAACTCTTGTAGGATTTGATTTTCTACAAGATTTTATTTTAGAAGTTCAAATGTGTGATCGTCTTCCTTATTCCACTCAAATGCTACATCCTTTTTCATTGATTCTACTAATGTTTTAGCAATTTTGAAGAAGTTATCTATGAATCTCTTGTAGTAGGCTATGTATCTAAGGAGAGGTCTAACATCTTTATTATTTTCATTTTTTATGTTATTTCTTGAATCACCCTTATCTTTTCAAGATCTATTTCTATTCCTGTCTCTAATAATTGATGTCCAAGAATAATTTCCTTTTGGACCATCAAATGCCTTTTTTACTAGTTGAACTTAAGATTAGTTTTCATACATTATTTAAACTACTGCTCTGGGAGGTTTAGTACCTACCTAAAATTGGATCAAGTTAACTATAGAGACTGAATAAAGCAGAGCCTCTCATGGAGCATTTTTTTCTATGTAAAGATAGATAAGGAGACTTCCACAATTAGTTCTATTCTAAGGAAGGTGTCATACATTAATCTAATAAATGATAGCATGGATTAACATGATAGTTTGAATATTTACTATGCTTTTATTTGGAGGTGTCTTAGAATGCATATAGAAAGATGTAGCTGTGATATCCACGATCATGGATGTTAATGTAGGTTTGGGTGGATTAGTAGGTTTGAAGAAGGGATGCTTCCAATGCTTGTACTCAAAATTACTTGAGTTGTCCTCTACTTATATGTTGATAACTCTAGTAGCATTTTTTTGTTTTGAGTATGGAGATATCTCACCTTACATGGGTAAATCATGTGACAATGGATTAGAAGCATGTATGATAGTAAGGGTGAGAAACATTGAAGAAATATTTGGCTCATGGAGTGGCAAGTATGTAATACTCTAAAGGGTAGTAATGAAGAGCAAAGATATGAGTGATCAAGCCAATTGAAAACACATGCTATTGGACATAATAACCACAAGGATTAGGTTGCCTATAGGAATACTACTACCTTAGTGATGCCATTTCCCACAATTTTGGGGTTTACCGTTGCTGATAATACTCTTAAGATTAAGGTAGATCACTACTAAGATAATATCTTTGTTGATGATATGGCTACTTGTTGTTGCCTTGAGGATAAGGCAACCTCATGTCCATTTGTTCTTTTTTTTTTACATTTCAAATTTAAGACATAAGTCCTAGACTCTTAAAGATATGACATTATAGGGGAAAAAATTTTAAGATGTTTGTACTAGTAGATGTCATACTCATTGTCATCTAAATTTGAGTGCATAACTTTCTCAACTATAACTACTTTTTCCTTTTGTTGGTAATAGTTCTTTCTAGTATTATTTTTCTTTGTTTTGTCATTATCTTTGGCTCTAACTTACTCTAATTTTTCTTCATGAGTTTTAATGTTATTTGAAATATTTCATAAAAAAAAAGTTCCACATCTTGTCAATATTAGCCAAATTTTAAATTAGTAACTTTTAGATTTGTAAGGTTTTTCTTTGAGCCATCTCTTTTAATGATGTCTCCACTTCTAGTTCACAAAGATAAACATCTTTTTTGTAGAGAGAATAAACTCTATTGTACTTCTCATCACTCTCTTACTCTTTTTAGCTCTTCTTCTCTATTTTCTATCTCAACCTTTGAATTTGATGGGCTCTCATCTTTGAAAATTTTCCTTAGGCATAGACCTTGAGAGTTTTCCTTATTTTGTTTCTAGGTCCATCTATGACATGATGTAGTTGTTTCCTCTAAACAAATTTATGGCTTGGGTATCTATATAATAGTAGGTAATATCTACCTAGGATTTCATCAAGGAACTTATGGTCATGTTTTATTTAACTTTAAATGTACTTTCTCAAATTGGATTTTATGAAGAATGTATAATATTTATCATTGAAGCTATCTAACATGATACTCCACCTTCTAATTGATTTAAGTTCCAAGGATTACTACCAATGTTTTAACTCTTTTGTTAGTGGTCTTGGGAATAACTTTAGCTTTTGCAATTTATTTTCCATATTTTGCAAAGCATAAACATCATGAAAGGCTTTTAAATGGTGTTACAAATTAACATTATAGCCTCCCTCAAACTTAGGGATGTTGTTCATGTCTATCCATTTGATCTAGTTGTCCCTCTAATGCCTAGTAGGAATATAGACTACCTTTCTAATATTAATAATATTGTGAGTAATAAGAAAGGATTTATCATAATCATCTCTATTCACAAGATCTCAATTATGAGCCCTTTCTTGTGGTGCCTACTATACCTTCTTTCAATTATATGCCCTATTCCTTAATCTTGCCTATCATCTCTTCCTTCATTCCTATGATGGTCTCCTTTATCATTTCTACTAGACTGTCTACCATAATCCCTCTTTTCCTAAATATACTCACCCTAGTCAGAGCTTGACAATGATGAGAATGATAATGATGAAGAATTGGAAGATTCATGTTATTTTCCTCTTCTTTTATGATCCATTTGGTTTCTATCCAAGGTTGAACATAATCATGAACATTTTGTGTCATTTGTAGTAGTAGGGGTTGGAGAATATCAGTGATGAGATCCACCAAATTAATAATTAGTATCCTCCTTTTCAAATTACAATATGAGTGCAATGGTAGCTCTCTTTCCCTTGGTGGCCTTCTAGCATGTTTCCAAAAAGCAATTCTTTTACAATTGGGCTTTGGTGAGCTAGTAGGACTTGGACATCTTGTAAATAACCTTTTAGTCACTAATGGTAGCTTTCATTTCCACTTTCATCAATGTTGCCATGAGCAGTAATGGAACTAAGTGGTCAAATAATAATACAATGTTATCTTTGAGGTTCCTCCTTCATAAATGATCATCCTAGTGGAGAATGAAAGTAAAATTTGAAAAAATAGGGATTAAAATGTTAGTAGAATACTTTAAGTTACTATAGAACATTATTCTAATTCTTTTTCATCTTGTCATATTCCCTTATAGATTCATTAGTATTCCAACAAAAGTTTTCTCTAACAACCTTATTCATAAATGACCTTTTAAATGATTTAATTCTTTATATATTAAAAATTATGAAATGAAGGAGCATAAATCTCTAATTAAATACAAACTTATCTTGCTACCCATGATCTAGAAATAATAGAGAAATTAATAAATAATGATGAAGTTAATCAGTGTCAATAAAACCTAAGTGATGTAAGTGTACTTATGATAATTAAAAAATTGTGAAATGGATAGTAAACAAAAGATTGATATGTAAGAAGAATTTTTACTTTCCTTTTCCAATAAACAAAGGTGCTTTGTTGATGGAATAATAAAGTTTACCTCCTAAGAAAGGCTAGGAGCTACAGTGGTTGATGAATCAAATTGAAGATGTAAACTAATAAATTAACCTTGATTTAGAAGGAAAAATAATGCTTAAATAATGGATTTTAATGCCTTACATTTTGATAGATTAATAGGAAGTTTTTCAACACTATTTAGGACTGATTTAGAATCAAAAAAAGCCATTTCTATGAATCATCCTATAGGAGGCATTGGTACTATAGTAGATAACATTGATGCTAGTCTCAATGACACTAACATTATAGCAAATGATACTAATGTTGGCCTTCATGATGCTGACATTGGTGTTAGTACAATCATGTCTACTACTTGTGATGCAGCTATAGGAATTAAGCTTGTAAACTACAAGGAATGCTAAGGTAATTGAGAAGCACATGGACAATAGAGTTAATGCTAGTACTCATGCTTCACATCTCTTAAAATTCAAAAATTTCTCTTGAATATTAAGAAATTATCTTAAAATTCATGTTTGATCTTGGTATTTATAGGGTTAGGATTTCCAAAATTCACCCAAAGATAACTGTAGTAATTTTTATTTTTGAAATCTTAAGATGCATGCAAGAAAAGAAACATTAATGATGTAGTGACATTGACATTGGTGTCAATATCACTTGTGTCATTACTAGCACACATACTATCTTTCAAACTATGATTTTGGAATCCTAGTTGTTGTACCCACTTTATCTTTTTCTACATAAGTTAGAGTCTTGGGTACATGCTATGGGTTTTTAGCATTAAGAACATCTTCAGCATCCCATATTTGATGTCCTACATCATCCTCAACATAGTTTCTTGATCTCTATCTTTAGCCTACTAGAAATAGCATTTTGCATCAACAACATCATTTTAGTTTATCATCTACATTTTTCAATTTTGATGTCCAATGTTGGCTCTAGCATTGATTTTGTCTCTAACTTTTAACATCCAATATTAATTTTACTTTTAACATCTGATGTCAGATCTCATTTTTGTAGCATATTAGCTCTTCAATGTCTAGCATCACTTCTATATTTGACATTCAATGTCAATTTCATAGTAATTAACTTCATGTTAATTTTCCTATCCAGAACTCTCTAGAACATTCTAGAATATTCTATGAGCTCCAGTACATTTTCTTGCCTAATCTATGAAGCATTTTTAGTCTATAAATAGAAGGCTATTCCTAAACAAAAAGGGATTAGCTTTTTGATTGGTTAACATTTCCTTCATCTTAATTTTAAGGATTTTCTTGACATTCCTAGCTATCTTTGCTACTTAGCCCAATTAGCATTCCTTGCAATTGGTGATTTAAAAACATCTTTCCAAAGAATTTTCCTCTCTACAGAATAATTATCTTTTCTCTCTCTCCCCTTTTTCCTACTAACACATTGTATTCCATTTGTATTATCCTCCTAACACATAAATAATCACTTGAAATTAGGTCAACATGCTGATCTAATTCATTTCTCTACTTTGTCAGCCATTGAATCTACCATTATTGCCATCAGATCTCTTTTCAATGTTTATCATTGGGCTTAGCGTTTTTCAAATTTATTTTATTTCCTATTGCTAGTCATATGCTCATTCTTTTCATGCTGCATAACATTCTATTTCATCTTACTTTGGGTTATATATGTTTTCCACATTTGTTACATATTTTCCCTATATTTTCATTTAGCTATTTCATGCATGCACATTTTTTTTCTTTTTCCACTTATTACCTACTAATGTATGATAGAAAAATTTAGCCTAGATTATTAGATTCTTTTAATAATATGCAAGTTTCATTTTGATTTGAGGAAGATTAATTGAAAAATTAGATTTCCTAGATCATTTGGTAGCCATGAGATTAATTGACTCAATTTTGTAGTAGATTGTGTTGAATCTTATTATTACAATAACTCTTATTCCGATATCTTTTTTTGATGCTTGAAGGAGGACATCCATTAAACTAAACATTATTTCTAGGATCTACTCTCTATTTTTATTTCCACATTTTACTTTTACTTTCTTAACTATTGTCAATGTGTTGCAGTAATACACTGATGTCATGTTGTTTCTTATGAATCTAATGACATTACTAGATTTTTCTCTATTTAACTTTCACTAATATGCCATGCTATAATATTAACGTCACATCATTTTTCTATGACTTCAACATTCTCTTTGAATAGAACCCTCTCACCTTTTATTTCAAGTATTAACATGTTTACAAGGACAAGTTGATGCACTAGTAATAATCCTATGAAGTTACTATTACTTTTAGCTATTACATCATCATCTATTTCAAGTTTCTTTGAGATCTAGAAACTTATGGATTTGAGGAGAAATCGAGGAATTTTAGGAGGAATGAGCCTGAAGAATTATAAAATAGCCTATGTCAAATGAGGTCTAGGCTATATTCTAACACCACATATGTGTAAGCTTATGGTAGAATATAAACAAACTAATTACCTACCATTCTTTCTTCCCAATCCAAATAGTTTAATTAAATTGGATGATAAAGAGGTTAAGAACGTAGTAAAGTTTATCATGGAGCAAGAGAAGATATAGGAACACCTTCACCTATAGATTAATGAATCTAGGATGAAGAACATCTAGATCAACCTCTTAATCCATACATCACTCTCAAAGAAAGGAGAGGACATGTTGCTTTTGAGTCTAACATCCATCTAAAAGATTAAGAAAAAGAATAACTAGTAAGAAAGTTTCGTAAAAGTAACCCTTTTTCTTATCACATTCACAATATCAACATCTCAACTACTCAAAGTACTACACTTGGATTTGTTTCATTAACTACTAAACCTTTCAATCTTCCCATAGCTTTTGCTTTACCATAATAGTTACTTCCATCTAATAGTGTCAGCAATCCACACTCCATTTTTCAACTCTCTATTTCACCTTTTTAAACTACCCACTCTACGTATCAACCATAGCCTACCATACCTCCTTTCTAGCCTTTTAAACTTTCTACTTCTACTCCATAGCCTTTTAGCATATCTAAAGATACTAGCATATTCTTATTTTATAGTATACTCATCTAATCCAACCTCCTTGAGTATAATTTCTCGTACAATCTTTGGATCCATTCCCTATTTGTGTCCTTCCATAAGATTCTTACCTACTGCTAAATTTCCACCTATCATTAACTTCCCTAGACAATATCCACAACTACTTGCATTACTTAATGACATGATGCTCTATCTTTAAAACAAAAAAGATAAAATAACAAAGGTACTAAGCATGAAAGAAAGTTCTCTAGTTTCCTTGGACAAGTTCTTAAGTGATTCTATAAGCTCTAAATTTTTTTTCTAGTCTTGCATAAGGATGTTTTTCTACCTAATTTTACTAAGTATAATGGTGAAATAGGAAACCCCATGAATCAAGTGGTCACATTCAGGAATGAATGCATTTTTTGGCCTCTTACCCTCACATTGTGCTGAGATGCTTTTTAAAATCTATTTCTAGAACAGCTTTAAAATGCTATAGGTCCCTAGCATATGGATCTATCACCTCTTTTGAGCAACTACTTGTAGCCTTCATCAAATATTGCAAGTTCAATGTGCCTCAAAGCATAAGGGTAATATCTTTTATTGGCATTAAGGAAGATTTGAATGAGCCCATTAATAATTCATTTCTCAATGAATATCATCATCAATGAAAATATCCTATCATTTAGAGGAATGTCATTTACAAGACCTCTTTAATGTTATAGTGATTAAATATATTGAAAAATGAATAGGGTTATCCTAAGCCTTATTTTCTAAATGATGCTTCTCTAGTTTCCAAATGTACTAAAGAAATAGCCATTCAACATAATGACCAAGAATTCATATCAATCCATAATAAGGCTAACAAAGCTACAAAATAAGAGAAAAGACAACTATCTTCTCTAGGTATTTCTTCTTCCTCCAAGGGACAAAATAATGATCCCTCAATTGCTTTCTCTTTCACTCAAGAATGCAATCCTCAAAGGAGTAGAGATCACTATACTAAGATACCTTTAAGATACTCTTTTCTCCTAAATAATCTTCTCAAGGATGACCATCTTGAGAAGAAATAGGTCTTTAATAAAGCAAGAGTATGCTAATGTTGCATTCAGCTAATAGCTATAGATCCTCCTCAAAGACAAGAAGGTTACCCTAATGTTCCTAAATGGTATGACTACCAAAAGTACTACTACTATCATGAGATTACTGGACATGACATAAATAACTGTAGAAATTTAAAGGATGTCATTCAAGATTTCATTTATAAGGAAAAGATAGTGGTGAAGAGTGATCCATCCACTATGAATCTAGATAACCAACTTGAGGTATCTTAGAATCCCTTAAGAGCTGGAGGTACAATTTCAACTTTCAAGCCTGAATACAAAGATCATAAGTCTCCACTTAAGAAGCCTTACATTATCCATTGATTTGACTACAAACATCCTAGGTAGTTATTGCTATAGCCTTAGAAAACTCATGTGATTTCTTGGTCTAACTACACTATTGCAGTATCCAAATCAATTTATTCTTCTCTGTATCTTTATTGTATTCATGCTACTAATTCTCATCCTTTCATTCTCACTCAATCTACACATCCATTTAATTTTCATCCTACTCCACATCATTTTGAATCTCAAAACACTCCTACATCCATGACAACCCAAACAAATTCTAATTCTTTTCCATCATCTTACATAAAAATCCTTATGCATACTCAATAGACCAATAAGTCATGTTTAGCTAAACAAAAGAAGAAGGTCTCTAATGCATAGAAGCAACCTTTTGAAGATAGCAATGAAGATTTTCTTTTAGCAACAATAGGAGATTTTTTCCTCAAGGAGCCTCTTGCCTTTATCCAATCCTATATAGCTGGTTATAGTACCACCTACTACATAAGCATCTTAGCCTATGAACAATAATATTTTACAATAGATTATCACCATTGTTTACTCTAAATGCATTAACTTATCCTTGTATGATCTCGTGGAAACCTCTAAAGAACATTGTGCTATATTATATGATGCTCTTAAGAGAATCATGGTCACAAGTAACATCTCTGCTTGGATGGAAGTTATATAATCTTTTCTTTAAGTTCCTCACTATAAATCAAATAGTCTAAACTTTCATGATGAGAACATCAATACTAATTTGAATGTAGGAGATATCCGTAAGCTGCCACTCTACATCATCATCAAAGTGCCTCTAGAAGCTTCAATTCCACTCATAGATGTTGATAATGATGCTAGATCAAATGTGATCACATGAGCTATTATCAAGCATCTTGATCTCCCTCATCAAGTAGTTTTTAATGAAACATGTATTAATTTTGTTTCATTTAATGGTATACAGGTAGAGGTTATAGGTTTTATTAGATTATCTTTTATGGTAGGTGACATTCTTCAATCTAAAGCTATATTCATGGTGACATGTGAAATGTCCTAGTATCAATGGTATACTAGGATAACTTGGCCAACTCAACATTGAGTTGTATCTTCTTTCATATAGTAGGAGATACACATTCATGTTTGTAACCTTAAGATATTCATCTTTGTGGATAAACAAAACCCAAGCATTTCTTGCCTAGACCAAGAAGCCTAATTTTATCATCTTAGTGGAAAATTGGTTGAGATTAAACTTAAACCTATAGACAAGTCTATAGTACCTTACTCTCCTAAAAATTCTAAGGTTACTTCAAATTCAATAGACTTAAGAATCTAATCTACTTCTAATGTTGAGTTCATTGACTTGGGCATTGGAGAACTAGAAATATTGTCACTTAAAATAAAGGATTCTCCTTATTTCTCTTATTAGAAATAAATGAATCTTTATTTTCCTTTGATGAAAAGGCATACTTTCTTTCTCTCCTTTATTTTCCTTTGATGAAAACAGGTCATGGAAGAAATCTCTTTCTTCTTAAATTATACCTTCCTTTGATCTTTGGGAATTAAAGGAAGGTTGGAACATAGACTTTTCACTTTGTGTTCTACTGTTCTTCTATCTCAAGTAGCTTTTGTAGGTAAACATAGTTTAGTGTTAGCATCACATCATTTTTTAGTGACATCAAAGTCAGAAACTATGTCACATCAATGATACTTGGTGCAAAAATTACAAAAGCTCATAAAAATACTTACTTATTCTCATCTCCAATTGCTCCTAGGAGACTTTGACTTCTAGGATCTTAGAGAATATTTCCTTCTCAGAAAGATATTTCCTCTTTCTCAATATTTATCCTTTTTCCATAGTTCTAAAGGTGCTCTCAAAAATCCCTTCCTTTTTTGCTTTTATGTCATTGCTTATGTTCTTCTAGGATTTTTCAATGTTATCAAACACTAAGGATCTAATTTCTTCTTTGGTTTTCAACACTGATGCTAAAGGACTATCACCTCTAATTCTATGGGCTAGCATTAGACTTCTCAAGTGCTAGTAAAATGAAGGCCTAAATTCTATCTCTAAAGCAGAATCATCTTACTTCTCTCCTTTATGGACAAACATGGTTACCACTACATTTATAAAAGTTTAATAAAATCCAAAATTCAACAACTTGCTTGTTGTATTTTTCTTATCTTTTTTGTTCTCCTAGGACATTTTTTCCATTTGTTCCACTACCCCATGAAAAATTTCTAGTGGCTAGTTAGTTATTTTCACTTGGGTCATTACTTCATATGTCCCATACAACCACCTTGGGACTAGCTTCCATTTTTGTCCTATCTAATTATAGAAGAGCCTCTTGATGAACAAAGGGAATAAATTCTTTAGGCCTTCATTGCTCCCTTTGTAGATGTTGATGACATCTCTCTTCTCTAACCTAACCCATTCCTCCATGACTACAAGTTCTACTAAATTCAACTTTGACATGTTAGTCTTTATTGCCTTTTCTAGGAATCCTAATCAATACCTCAATGTAGTTAGACCCCAATTAATAATCATTTGCTTTTGGTCTACATGTACAAAAAAAATTACCTTTTCTACTAAATAACTCTTTATTACGCCTATGTATTTTTTTCTTCTAGGATAGGAATGCTTTAAGCTTAAAGCATATAAAATTCCTGTTCTATTGAACTTCCCAAAATATCTCACACCTTTTCTTTCAAACAACCAATTTTTAGTGTCTTACACCTCAAGAGTGAATCTCACCTCAAAGTCCTCTATTTCTCCCATGACATCAATAAACTTGGCATTATCAAATGGTTATTTGAGCTACAAGTAAGCATAAATCACTGTTAGCTAATCTCATCTTCTATTTAACTTCTAGAAATAATAAAATACATAAAAACTGACTGACTTTCGCTCATTCTTTAGCTTGAGGATGATCCTTGACCTCTTTGAACACACTAAAATCTCTCCATGGACTTTATTTCATAATGGATAAATCCATCCTCAATTATTATACTCATTCTAGAACTTGTGCAATCTCAACCCCTTGTACTACACATCAAAATCAAACATCACACAAGGTCTCAAATTCTTATGTTAGTAGAGATTGATGAGCAATCAAGGTACTCCTACACACAACCATACGAATCATGAAGTGTTCACACACAATCCAATCAAATTCCATAGACTCTATACTTTCCAGTACACTAGTCTTCTAGGAAGTGAACCTTGCCTTAAGGTCTTTTGTTGTCTTCCCAATTATACTTGTGATGCACATGATATGGTTAAGTGTAATCAAGGCACATGATTTTTATTGTTTTGTGTCTTATGTTCTTTAGTGCTTAAATTAGACAGATGAAGTAATTTAGTGATTAATTTAATCTATCTAACTAACTAATCTCTAACTAGTCCTAACATAAGCATCCGATCCCACTTTCTGTGCATGTCCTAAACCCACATATCCACTACTAGATTACCAAGCATTATGTTACTTGGCACACTAAGCAATAACACTACTAGGATTACCAAGTGAATACATGTTTACACTTGAAGTGGTTGTACTTATGTGTATAATATATTTAGCTTAATTAATTAACTAATCACTAAAATTCTAATTTAGCTTAATTAACAACATAATTAATGAAAGTAATAAATGCATAAATAAATCATTAATCTATTCTAAGTGTTACAATGTTTGATCAAAAGGCTTGTCTTTATTGCCATACACAATGATGTGGTTTAGGTGCAACAGTGCTTGAAGAAAGATTTGTATACTTTCTGACTCTTGTTGTGGACACTTAGAGAAATATTCTAACTTTCAAATGGAAAAACTACAAGAGCTCTACTACTACTATGACTTAATGATACATAAACACAACTAGAAGCTCATATTTATAGTTTTTGCTATAGTACTACATTAGCAGGGCCCGATAGACATAGCAAATGCTACATCAATGTAGCGCCATCGACAAGGCAACACCATGGCCTTGCCAATGGGGGTCGATCGACGATGTCATGTCAATGGAAGCCTGTTGACATGACACTTTGATTCTCATCATACCCCCATGATTAAATGAAAACTGATCCTCAAGTTCCCTTACAAAATTGGAAAGGTATGGGATTATTTACTAACTCTGGACATGACAAATTCACTTGACAAAATTTAGTGCATGAGTGTACGAATCAAAAAATTACAAAAATTGTGATGTTCATGACACAAAATTAAATATTATGACATAACTACACAAAAGCTTGACAACACATCCTCTAATAGCATGAAGGTGGTGGAGAAGATCAGATAGTCTCAAGTGGTGGAGGCTCCTAAGCTTCTAAAAAACCTTCACTGACTTCAGGCATGTGTAGTAGCTAAGGTGGATGTGATTGTCCTACTATAACTGCAACCTCCATTGGAAGGTGAAAGGCATCTAGTAATTCCTTCATCTTCTCCTCCTTGCTCTAAGGATCATTCACAGTCTATGCAACATCACAAATGTGGGATAGAATGGGAATATCTCATGGACAAGGCATTATTGGGAACATCTCCTTCACATTGATAAACTAGGCAACGAACTATTTACATTTGATATCGAATGCCCTGACTACATTCTATAGCTCATGGTAGTCATTCATCCTCTTGGCTAGGTTCTTGGTAGTTGATCATTGATCAATGAATCATGCCTTAAGAACTTCAAGTTTAATGTTTACCACCGCCTGCTTTTGCTTGGTGTCTTTGTGATGCTTAAACTAAGCCTTGTATAATAAGTACAAGATAGCCACCTATTTCTCTAGTTTTGACCATGGTTGTTCAATAATCAACATGGCTAGATTTACATAGCAGAGATTGGCAAGCTTCATATATTCTATCATCTCCTCAATTTTTAGCTCCTTCATGTAGATTTCCACTTTTTTCATAGGAATCTATCCATTCAACAATGGGTTGCCTAATTTTCACAAATTTTTCCAAGTGTTGAGAGTACGCTCTCCCCCAACCCAAATAGTAGTTAAGGGTAATTAATAAAAAGCTAGTTTCCACAAGTTTTGACAAGTGCTGGGACTACACTCACCCCCAATTAGGAGCGTAGTCAACCTCTAGTGACGAGTGTAGTTAGCACATAGCCATTTTCTTTTTGCAAATTTTTCTAAGTGTCAGACTATGCTCTCCCCCAATCTAGAGCATAATCAAGCATAGTTAACTAGAATAATCTCTAGCAGCCTCCACAACATAGCAACACCGCATGACTCAGCTCCAACTCACCTTTAGCAATTGTAGTTAGCAAAATGCTTCTTTTTTGTACCTCCTTTTGGCCCCAAAACTGTAACTACACTTGACCCTATGCAAGATAGTGGAGAGCATAGTCCCAGAGAATAGTCTCCAAGTTGCATTTTTTTAGGTACCTTGCAATCCTCTTTGCACATGCACATGCAGTTGGCAGTGTAGTCACAGTCTCACAACTTACAGAGTCTGGTAGAGCACAATAGGGCACAACACCACTAGCCTAGTGAAGAGCATAGTTGGATGACAGCATAGTCCCAACTGTTTCCTCTATCACATGATAGCCATCCTACATTTCATGCTAAACCTAACCCTATAAATACCCCTACCCTCAACATTTTCAGGGTTGGTAGAAAATTGAAGTGTTGGCAAAAAATTGAAGTGTTGGAAAATTTGAGAGTCAGCTCATTTTTGGCATCAGCAATCTAAGTAGTGCTTGGGAAAGAGAACCAAAGGCATATTGGTAAATTTGTAGATCACCGTAACCCATTGTAGTCCACCAGAACACTGTAGCTAATGATACACCATGACAACAAAACCTAGCAAATGTAGACACCCTAGTGGAACACCAATCTCTGCAACCAAACTTCCCCAAGACTATGACTACATTGTCCATTACATCTATTGTACACCACGTACCTTGTAGTCCCTTTTAGTATTAACTACACTCAACCCCATTTGGGGTGGTATTCTACCTCTCTCTCTTTCTCTTTATATTTTTAGCACTTTATTTGCATTTTTCATTGTTTCATCTCATAGTTGTGCCTAAAACTACATGGGGATGACAATCTCTGCATGTTGGCACGTTTTTTTTCACCAAAAAACCTAACTACGCTTGATCCCATTAACACCATTAGCACTATTGATACTAATCAAACACTTAGCACCATTTTCCATCATCATTGTAGCTAACCATGTTGCACCTTGATTACATTTGGTAAGTCCATGTTCGATCGACAAGATTGTTCAGGGCACCCCGTCTCCATCTCCAGCAAGCCCTCATGCAGACTCAGGGTTAGGTTGTCTACTTATGGACCTTAGTGTTCCAGCCACCAACATTTTTTATTACTATAGTATGGATAGGGGTGATCTCCTCGAGTAGATGGTGAATGAGTTTAGTGGTACTTTAGAGGAAAATAATGATGGTAAAATGATGCATGGTTGTAGAGCTTTGTGGAGAAATGAGTTGCTGAACATAGTACCCATATGAATCTCGTTCTCTATTAGGGTACTACTATATTGTGGTTAGTGCCACTATTGATATTATTCATATGGTTGTGGTGGAGCTTCACTTGGATAGTAAGCTTTTTGTTGATGGTGGAACTACCTTGGATTTCTTTGAGGATAAGGCAATCATCTGGGTGTTTTCCTTCTTGCTAGTCACAAATTCAACATGTACACCCTAGACTCTTGTAAGTGTGACACCACAAGGAAGCATCCATTAGGATGGTCATATTGTCAAATGTCACACCCACCATCATCATTAGACTCTATTTCCACAACTCCTTCTACTATAGCAACTTTTCCCTTACCTCTTTGATAGGCATGTTTAGCTTCTTTCTAGCTCCTGCGATCACAATCACTAGTATGCTCTTTGGATTCTTCAGCAATCTTCATAGTGGTTTGGAACTTCTCATCCAAAGAGTCCCATTGTTTATCAACCTTTTCCAAAATATCATAAATATATTTTGGGATGGGCAAGGTTTTTCTATTCACCACTTCATCGAATGGTCACTCCTCCTTGTCACAGAATTGGGCCTCCCTTTTCCTAATGGAAGGGTTCTTATTATATTCTATTGCACTTTCCCTTTTTCACAACTCAGTTTCTTCTTTTGCTACCTACTCTATCAACCTTTGTATTTGATGAGCTCTTAGTTCAAATAGTCTCCCTTGGTCATAAACCCCAAGAGTTCTTCTAGTTTCTACTCTAAGCCCATCTATGATGTGGCAGAGTTGTTTCCTTTGGGAATAACTATGACCAAGGCATTAGTGTAAAAGAGAATAATATTTATCCATGATGGCATCTAAAGGTTCATATGTTCCCTATTCCTAACCTTGGATTTTCCTTCTTAGATTGGACACTCTAGAGTACATCTGGTATTTGTTATTAAATAATTCTAGCATGATACTCCATCTACAAGTAGATTCCAGCTCTAATGACTAGTACCAACTTTCCACCTCCTTGATGAGTGCCTTGAAAAGATTTTAAGTTTCTATTAATCATTTTCAATGTTCTGCAAAGCACAGGCATTGTGGAAAGCTTGTAGATGTGTCAACAGATTAGAGTTATATCCCCCTTCAAGTCTTGGGATATTGTTCATGTCTATGCACTTGATCTGACTATCTTTCACATGCCTAGTTGGAATATTAACTACCTTTTCAATGTTAAGGATGCTTCAAGTTACCAACAAAGGCTCATCATCATCATTATTGCATTGTCATTGATGATGTCCTCTATTAAGCCTTCATTCATTACAAGCTTGGTAATTAGTATTATTGTCCCATTGAGCACCTCCATCATGGTTATTCTTTCTACAATGTCTTTTAGAATCAAAAGAAGAGAAAGAAGAGGATGCAAATGAAGATGGTGAAGAGGGAGGAGGACTACCACCACCATGGTGACTGCCAACTCTCATTCCATTTTCATGGCCACGTTCATCAGATTTCTTATTATCTTGATGCTTATCTGATCCTAGAACCTAGATTGTTGAGTGTAGATTGCAAGTTTAGGGTCACACCCCCATCATTAGTAACAAGGGGTGGAGAATTATCATGTTGAGAGCCCTCAAAGGGGAGGTCTTTGTTGTCATCTTGGTTTAGTAGGAACAAGGGATTAGTGAATCATTTCCCCTTCACATTCTCATGATGCTTCTCCTAGTATCGATTTCACTTGAATTGTGTTTCAATGGGACGATAATCCCTATAGTTATAGTCATGCACAACATATTCCTCTTGAAGATCATGGATGCCTAGCTTCTTAAGAGTTCAAAGTAGCATCACGAGCACAAATTGATCAAGGGGCATTATAATGTTACCCTCCATGTCATACCATCACAACTACTCATTTTGATGTAGGATGAAGCTGAAGTCAGGTACATACTCATTTGGATGAGCATATACCACTTTGCACTCCTATGTAACCAACAATTTAACATCATCATGCCTATGAGAAGAAGAAGAAATTTTTCAAAAGAATTAAAATTATTAGTCTTCTTTGTAATTATATGTCATGTGAGAGTGATGTTGACCTTGGGTTTGTCCAATGATATTAATAATATTCACTAATCTTAGATAACACACGTTTGAACAAACAAAGTCCCTAATAACAATGTCAATGATGAGTGGTCAAGGTACCTGTAGGCCCAACCATATGAATCATGAAGCATTCACACATGATTTGGTTGAATTCCACAAACTCTATAGTTTCCAGTACACTAGTCTTCTAGGAAGTGAACCTTGTCCTAAAGGTCATTCATTGTGTGATGCACATGGTATGGCTAAGTGTAATCGAGGCATATAATTTTTGTTGTTTTATGTTTTATGTTCTTTGGTGCTTAAAGTAGAGAGATGAAGTAATTTAATGACTAATTTAATTTAACTAACTAATCTCTAACTAGTCCTAACATAAGCATATGGTCCCACTTTCTATGCATGTCCTAAACCCACATATCCACTACTGGGTTACCAAGCGTTATGCTACTAGATGCACCAAGCAATAATGTTGTTGGGATTACCAAGAAAATATGTGTTTATGTTTGAAGTGTTCATACTTATGTGTTTAATCTATTTAACTTAATTAATTAACTAATCACTCAAAGTATAATTTAGCTTAATTATCAACATAATTACTGAAAGTAATAAATGCATAAATAAATCATTAATCTATTCTAAGTGTTGCAAGGTTTAATCAAAAGGCTCATCTTTATTGTCGTACACACTAGTGTGGTTCAAGTACAATAGTGCTCAAATAAAGATTTGTACACTTTCTGACTCCTGTTGTGGAAACTCAAAGAAATATTCTAACTTTCAAATGAACAAACTACAAGAGCTCTGCAACTACTATGACTTAATGATGCATGAACATGGCTAGGAGATCATATTTATATTTTTTTCTAAAGCTACATCTAGATGTAGAAAACACTACATCGATGGGGCAACACCACATAAATGGGGCCTCGTTGATGAGGCCACATCAATGGGGGCTCATTAATGTGACATTTTCATGCTCATCAGAGATCTTGTAACAAGGTTGTAGGAATGCTGAATAATTAGAACTTTTCATATTTGAATCATTGAATCTACACAAGAAAATTTAAGATTAGTGCTTTTAGGCAATCAAAGCCTAGATTTACTTAACTCTTGAACTTCTAATTCATCTTTCAATAAAAATTTAAGAGCCTAGTGGGTTAGACATTACCCTAGAAATTTAGATTTATAGTAGCAATGTGATATTGATAATAAATTGCCAATACTCTCTTTTCTTTCATAGCTTATCCAAGTGTTTCTTGTAGATCAAGATGTCCTTGGAAAACTCTTTAATATTTGACCATAGCTCAAAAATTATCTATGTGAGCTCAATTGAGAATCCTGGAAGGATGTTCTTCAAAGCTTGTAGAATCACTCTTCATATGGCCTAGTCTAGATCATCAAATGAAAATGTGTGATGCAAAACTTTAAAAATTTTATAACTTCCTTACTTGCCTGTAGTTTAGGTGGCATATACATGTTTTCATTAAAACGGAGCTTGTTAAGAGTTAGACCTACCTTCCTATTCTTATTCTTGAGAATGTTTTTTTCATCAACAAGAAAGAAGTACATAGGATTGATTACAAGCAGCCTACGTGCTGTAACATCCTTGAAACAAAATAAATAAATGGTCTTGGCATTGAAAACAGAAGCTCATGTTAAAGTATTAACTAAATATTAAAAAATATTCAAATCATGTTATTCTCACTTTGAAACTATCTTAATTTTTCTTTGTGATGCATCAATTTCTAACCCATAATATTGACATCTTATATTAAAAATATAACTTTGACATAAGACCTCACTCTTATGCTTCTTAGTTTCTAGGTATTTGGCAAAAACATCTACATTAGAATTTTCTTTCATTTTATTACACAAAAATGTTTTTACATTTTACATTGATATACATTAATGTAGAACATTCAAATTAAATTTAGGCATTTAACAAAAAAATCTCCAAATTTGACATTTTACATTGTCTCCTTTTTATGTAGCATGTCATTCTTTTCTTATGTGATGTTGGCAAAAATTTCATTCTCTTACATAAAAAACCTTAACGTTTTACATTGAGAAGTACTTTTAGCATGTGAAATCATCTTATTCTTTCATGTTAAAACCTTGCATCATATTTTTCCCATGTCATGTGCTTTATGGAAAAACCTCCCAAAATCACATTTTCCTAAGATTTACAAAAATGTTTTGAATTTGTTAATGAGTACATCAATTTTGTTTCACTTTTTATAATATTATCTAGTAAATCTAGCATATTTAACCTACAAAAACATAACAATTATAAGATTCTTTGCCCTAGCTATGTCACCACTTGATACACTATAGAAGAAATGTTAAATTCATAACTTTACTTAACTTCAATGTGAATAATTAGCTACAAAACCTATATTTCAATGCATATTCTATATATCATCAAGCTAAATTGGAAAATCAATGCATGCATTTAATTATTAGTGTCAAATATGGAAATTATAAGAAACCCTAAAAAACTCAAACTATGCAACAAGGTTCTTGATTCCCATCATAAAATTCAAACTTAATGCTACATCTAGCTAGCAAAACACTCTAAAAAGTTCAAAATTCAACAATAGCCATAATGGCAAGACTATAGGAACAACAAAACTTAACAAAAATTCCTAACTAGGGTTTGGATAACTTACATCTAAGCTTTTGAAAAAAGTAAGTAGGGTTTAGAAAATCTCCTACTACTGGTGGATCCACCCCTAGCTCCATGCCTACTATTGCTACCACTTATCATGATGTTCTCTTGTTGTTTCATTTGCTATCACTCTCACTTAATTGTGCATTGATTCTTTAGTTCTCTTGATGCAAACGAAAGCTTTTTTGTCTAACTTTCCTTTTATTGTCATCTTTTATAGCTTATAAGTGGCATGTACCTTAGGAATTTTCACATCAACCAACTTTTGATGTCTTTTATTTTAGATTTTGATGTTTTCTCTCAAATGAAAAATTTAACCTCTTGATTCTACCATAAGTGAACATGATTACCTTTCCAAAGTCACTACTTTAACCTATGGTCTTAAGTCACTCTACAAGCTAGGTACATAGGACTCTAGATCCTTCTTTTCTCAATTCAACATCAAATTTAGCTTATTTCGTATCCTCTTTAGGTATTATAGAGGATGATATTTTGCCTCAATTAGACCTCTCTTTCTCAGGTTGAAAGCCTCTTCTAACTAATGATCAACTTATCAAAATACCTATACTAAGTCATAAGGGTTAACAAAATACTCTTTAACTTAGTAATCTCCTTTCCCAAGACCTTTAGGAGTTCATTCTAATAATATTGCAAATGCATTTAATAGCTTTCTCTTGGATATATAGTGGGATGCCTAGTCTAGAACTAAGACTTGTCTAACATAACATCATCTCAGAAGAAGATTCTAAGCCTATTAAGCAAAAGGTTAGGAAAATTGTTCATATTATGGTCTTGGCTATTAAAGAAGAAATAACCAAGCTCTACAATACTAGATTCATTCATCATGTTGACTATTCTAATTGGGTCTCTAACATGGTTGTAGTTCCTAAAAAGAACAATGACATTGGCATATGCATTGACTTTCAGGATCTTAATAAGGTCACTCTCAAGGATAGCTTTCCTTTGCCTAAAATTGATAAGCTCATCAAATCTATAGCTAGCCATGCTCTTTTATCCTTCATGAAAGGATTTTCCAATTATAATCAAGTCCAAATAAATCTAGAGCACCAAGAATATATCACATTCATAACTTCTTGAGGAACATTTAACTACACTAAAATGCCTTTTGGACTCAAGAATATTGGAGCTACTTATCAACAAGCAATGAATTTTATCTTCAATAATATGATATTAAAAATAATTAATGATTTGACCATCAAATCCACCTTAGTAACTAATCATGCTTTTGATTTAAATCAAAACTTCTTGTAAAAAGTTTAACCTATGTCTTAATCCCAAGAAATGTAATTTTGGAATCCTCACAGGTAAGATGTTGGGTTAAGTTGTTTCACAAAACAGTATAGCTATTAACCTTTACAAGGCTAAAACTATTCTAGATCTTGCATCTTCTAAAGACATTCAAGATATGCATATTCTACAAGGTTATCTTCAGTTAATCCACCACCTCATTTCTAGCCTCACTACTCATCTTCATCCTTTAACTTATTTTCTTTTAATTCACTTCTTTCATCTAAGACAAGGAGTGCTAAAAGACCTTGATTTCATCAAAGAAGCCTTAACCACTCTTTTTGTTCTTCATCCTCCATAATTTGATTAGCCTTTCTACCTCTACCTTTCTAAATCTAACCATTCCATATTTACCATGATCTCACAAAGGTAAGAAAATGGACTTGATCTTCCTATATCTACATATCTCATCCTTTCTTAGATTATGAGACTAGATACTCTAATATAAAAAATTCTTGTTTAAGTCTTTTTTTTTTACTCTTAAAAAGTGTAGAAATTATCTCCTCAATGCTAAGGTCTTTATTATTTGCAAAGATAAAATCCTTTGTACCACTTGAAAAATTCAGTTGCTAGAAAACCAAAAATTCTAGGTGAAATAGTTTTAACCCTAGATATTAAAGGCCTTCAAGAAATAGAATCCAAGGCATCTTGGACAATCTTCATGACCACCCAGGAACTTAGGGAGTGTTAACAAGATAAATAATTTAAATAAGAGTGTAGCTCCAATGCAAAACAAAGCATAAACATTAATCATGAAATAAACTTGCAACAAAAATGAACTATAAAATTTATTAAAAATAATAAAATTACCATAAAAGAAGAGTTCAAATATGTACAAATTTTGTGCTTGAATGCACAAGGTATTGCTCAAATCAAGCTCGAAGCCTATTGAAGCTGGCAAGTTGTGATCTATAGTTAGCTTCGTGATCCAAGTACTTCCAAACTCCAATCGCCAAAACTCATTAAGGATTTTCAGCCTAGATCTATAGCATTGGTGACAAAGGAGGGTAAGGTATGTGCCATGTTAATTGCAAAATGGGGTAAGGGGTGTTTGACTATTTGGTGTTATGGAACTATGTTGAGAGTTTCAAATGCCTAGGTAGTTATCAATTGCTCCAAAAGTCTTACGAAATGCCAAAGGTCTCAAGTGCTCAACATTGCAAAGGTTGTCTAGTTAAAGAAGTGTAGAATGATGGAACCTATCCAAAGTGTTTGAAATTGGCATTTATGGGTCTCATGGTTGCTGGTTCTTGGCTACAAACTCCTACCATGATTACTAATAGATTGATTTGTTTTGCATGTATGGTAGGCTATAATTCCCAACATAGTTTTTAATTTCTTGTAATTTTTGATGCACCCATGCCAACAAAAACACTTTGGATACCAAAAATAGTAAATAGAATTTTTCAAATATACTAGCTTCATCAATCTATAGTAGCTTTATGGGAACTATGCTAGCATCTTGGAATCCACACTGAAATTGATGGAGTAATGCTGGAGTTGATGGACCAATGTTGGCCTTTGTTGGAAGACAAAAAGCTCCAACTACTTCAACACTCGACATGTATCATCCACATTGGGGGTTATGGAAACTATGCTAGGTTTTTTGGGGAAAATGAAAACCCAATACCACTAATGTTGGGTATAGGTGGTTATAGCGTACTTGAGGCTATACCCCAACAAAAACCCATGAAAATGCCAAATTTGGTAGTTCCCAAGGCATTTTTAGCCTTCCCAAGCCAAAATATAGACATGACATGACTTTTTCCACTTAGGAAATAAGGCTATGATAACATATGAGGCATTTTTAGCCTCAAACATTTAAGTATGTGAGATTGTAGCTCATGGGCTACAAACCCCACATTTTATAATGAAAACCCATTCTAAAGTATAGGGGTGAAGGTTATAATGCCAAAAAAAGGTTACAACATTCATTTCCTTGGTGGCCTTTCATTGGTCCCTCTTTTTGGATGTTTTGAGGATTGACTCAAAAGACATTGAAAAAGAATACAAAACACCACTGCATGTTCCTCATCAACATTTTGTCTTTGCACTTGATTCTGTAGTGTTGAATCATGCCAAAGAGTGCTTGTGATGATAAAAAATGATTATGCTAAGGTGATATAGGTTGAAGGCTATATTTGGTTACAATGGAGTGGTCATGAAGTTAACAATGAGTTACAAATGTTGTGTACTTCCTAGTTAACAAAGAATTTGTCTGCATGCTCATGAAAAATCTTGAGAATCGAGTTCCCCTCCTTCATCTTTCATTTGTTCAGGTCATGGAAATGATGTTGCTTTTGGCTCTCTTAGTATTCTTTGATGTGAACAAGTGTTTGTATCTGCTACTCCTCCATTGAATCTAGGTCAATGGTATGCATCTCCTTGTTCCTGCTTGTCATTGATGAAGTTTAATAAGGCTAATATGAGCAATGAAACTTGCAATTCAAGAGGTAAAATAGCTTCTAATCCATAAACCAAGCTATATGGGGTCACACCAATTGTGGTCTAATAGGTATTTCAATAGGTCCAAAGAGCATAGACAAGCTATTCATGCCACTTGCACCTTCTATTATTTAGCATCTTTTTAAGTAAGTTTATGATAGCCTTGTTACTAGCTTCAACTTGTCCATTGGCTTGAGGGTAGTACAACAAAAAAATGAAATGCTTGATACCTAGGTCTTGATAAAAGGTTTATGTTTCTTGACTACTAAATTGTTGTCCATTATTTGAAACTATAGTTAAAGGTATGCCAAAATGGACTACTATGTTATCTAGTATGAATCTACAAACTTGTTGAGATGTCATTTTCCTTAAGGGATTAGCTTCAACCCACTTTGTAAAGTATTTGGTTGTGATTATGATGAAACTATGCCCTATAGAAGATGTAGATGTTGTAGGTCCAATGATGTCAAGTCCCCATCATTAAAACAACTAGGTTATCTAAGTAGTATGTAACTCAGTTGGTGGCACATGTATCAAGTTGTTATGTGGCTAATAGGTGTCATAAGTTTTAACCTTCTGCAAGTAGTCACTTTTCATATAGGTCTAGTAATATCATAGTTGCCTAATTTTAGCAACCATGGCTCTAGGTCCTATATGTCTTCCACATACACCTTCATGAACTTACTTAAGGACTATGCAAGCTTTGGTTTTGCCTAAGCACACTAGAAATACACCATCATAGGACCATTGACATAATGTGTTATCACCTATGATCATATACTATATTGATATTTTATGTACAATGTTCTTTTGAGAAGTAGTCAAGCCCTATGGAGATTCACCATGCATTAGGTAAAACTTGATATCATCCTTCACTCCTTTTGAGGAGTGGTGTTGACAAAGGCTATAGATTCACCTTCAGTGTTTTGTGTGATGGGAATAGCACTTCATGGTTAAGGAGGATAGCTTTCTAAACACATTGAGCATCACACTTAGGGCTAAGGTCGCAATGGCATTAGCTAACATATTCCCAGTTTAGGATATATGTTGGATACCAACATTTGTAAATTGTTGCATTAATTTCTTACCTAAGTCATAATAAGGCTGAAAATTTTTGGCTTTACATGTGTAGACCTCTCTTACATGGTTAACCACAAGTTGTGAATTATCCTTTATCATCAAGCATTTGATTCCCTGGTCATGAGCTGTCATCATTTCCCTAATCAAAGCTCTTAGCATTTAGCCCTTCACTCATAGCAAATTAATTCCTTAGGCAAGTGTTTCATGGATTGTAACTTATCTATAAGCCTGGCAATGAACCCACAAATACATTGTAGTCTACCATGCAATCCCTAGAGCTCCTTAAGGTTAGTTGGTGCTACCAAGTTGGATATAGCTTTAACCATATTAGGATTGACACATATTTCCTCTTCAAATCCTACAAAGCCAAGAATTTTACTAGTTTTAACACTAAAGAAACACTTCTTGGGGATAAGCCTAAGCTCATTTTTCAGACATTGTTTCAACACAAGGTCAAGGTCATGCTCTGGTTATTGGCCATTTTGGACTTAACAACTATATCATCCACATAGTGATTAAGAAATCCTAGTATGTAATCACTAAAGATATACATCAATGCTCATTGATAAGTTATGCCTATGTTCTTTAGACCAAAGGGCCTCATGATGTAACAAAAGGTTCCCCAAGGAATCATGAAGGTTGTACAAAGTTGATGCTTTGGGTTAATCTTAACTTGGTTGTATCCCAAGAACCCATCCATGAAGGATAACAAAGCTTGTCTAGCCATAGTATCAATGAGTTGGTTAATACTAAGCAACGAGAAGTCATCTTTGATAGTTTTCTTATTCAAGTCTCAATAATCAATATAGATACATATACTCCCATTTTTCTTAGGAACTACCACTATCTTGAACACCCATTCTATGTAATTGATAGCTCAAATGAAACCAAATTGATATAGTTTTGTGATTTCATTACAAACTTCCAAGGCTAAATTTGGTCTAATCTTATGAAATTTTTTCTTAATAGGCTTGATACTAGGGTTGAGTATAATGTTATGTTGCACCAAGCATCATTCAAGACCTAGCATATCTTCATATGACTAGGCAAGGGCCTTAATGTTGTTTTGGAGGACCTCGGTGGTCTTGAACCTATTGAAGTTTCAATGAGAAATTTAATTTCAGTGTTTTCTCCTCACCACTATGCATCGTGATAGGAATCTCAACTAGAGAGTCCTTGGTAATGTCTCCAGCATCAAGGTCAAGGGTTTTGAATAAGATTTTTGGCCATTCAAGAGGCTTCTCTATCGAGGCTATGTGGTTGACTGGGCTCTCAAGATCAAGATCTAAATGCTTGAGGTTAATGAATCCTTGAACATCACCATGAGGTCTATTTACACTCAAAGGTAAACTAATTTACCTCCAAGTGTCCATACTCCAATCTTGCATATCAACCATAAACACATTAAGTGGCAATTTTGTGACAAAATAAGAAAATAATGCTAAAACAATATAAAATACTTTAGCAATAATGCATGGATAAACCAAAACACGTTACTTGAGTGGTCAAAAAAGGTTTAAAAAAGGCTAACAAAGGTTATAAATGGTAGGTCAAAACAAATAAGGTGAAACAAAGGCTAAATGATAGTAGAATGGAGTCAAATGAAGGCCAAATGATGGGCAAACTTCATCAAATGATGTAAATTGAATTTAAAGCATAGTCAATATAGGCTATAAAATGGAAGTTAAAGTAGGTACGATGCACCAAAGGCTAGGAACCATGAAATGAGATCAAATAAGGGCCAAATGATGGTCAAATGAGGCCCAATGATAGTCTAACGATGATCAAGCATTATCAAATAATGTTGAACAAGGCTAAAACATGGTCAAAAAATGTCAAAAGGGACAGGATAAGGTAGATGGGGTAAACCAAAGGCCAATTGGTGTGAGAAAAATCCATATGGTAGTCAAATGATGACCAAATGTGGTCTAATGGGGCTCAAATGATGGTTGAATCCCATCCAATGATGTTCTAGATGATTAAACAAGGTCATAGTGATGTCTAATGGTTTAAATTAATGTCAAACCTGGTTCTCTAAGGTTAAAAGGTAGAAATGATAGAAAATTTTGATGAAATAAGGCCAAATGATGCTAAAAAAACAAAAAATGAAGCTAAATGACATCAAATGATAGGGCAATGAAGGTCAATAATACATACCAAGGTCAAACTTAGTCAAAACACAATGGAACAAGGCCAAACTAGTCATGGTGGATAACATGGGGTAAAACATGATTAATATTAATCAATAAAAGTTAAATTTTACTACTTTTAGGCCTTAGCATGTCATGGTGTAAGGCTACAGGGTTGATGGGGGAATTTGGGAACTTGGATTGGTCAATTTAAGGTTTTTTGAAGGTTGAAATGAGATCCCATTTTTTAACTACGCTGGACCCACACTAGATCCATGTTGGCCAACATGGATGGGATAAGGTCTAATGTGTCTCTTGCTAAATAGTGGATTTCAAGGCTTTTTATGGCCAATTTTAGGGTTCTAATGGTGTATATTTCTAGCGCAATGGACTAGGAATGAATATTGGTCAACTCTAGCATTGATTTGATCCTCTGGAAGCCACAAATGCTTTCCAACACTGCTATCCATGTTGGGACTATGCTAGCTAGCATGGGTCTAAAAGGAAATGGATTTTTGAGATCCCAAGATCAAGATTTGTGTTCTATTAGCTTCCCAAGATAACACAAGGGCATCAAGATTGGAAAATGATTGTTTGAAGGCTAAAATATGCTTTTGGAAGTGAGGTTTGAAACCATCCCCTCTTGGACTATGCTAGCCAGTGTAGTTGGAGGTACCCTCAACATGGATGGATCAAACTTGGGTTTTTGATGATCAAAACAAGGTCAAATTGTACCTAGCTCTAGGGTTTTAAGGTTATAAGCTTTCCCCCTTGAGTTTTGAACCATTTGGAGTGTAGTAATGTTGGTAAAACCCTCTTGGAATTCCAACTACACTAGAGCCATGCTAGTTAGCATGGCTCTAGTCCTTCCCAGCATAGTTACATTTGGGTCCTGGATTTTCATGAGTTCTAATGGTAAATCAACCACGTTTTCATGTTCCTATGGTTGTTGTTGCTCATTGCCAAGGTTTAGGCTTGAAATCATTAATTTTGAAGATTTTTTAAGCCTCAACATGACCATTACCCCTTGGACTATGCTAGCCAATGTAGTCCTAGTGTGGATGGGGGAAATGTGATGGATTTTTGCCATTTTTGACTAAATTCCTAGGGTTTGATGATCTCTAATGATTCTAGCTAGGTTCTAGGGTTACAATGATGCATTAGGATGTCAATTTGGTTTATTTATGACCTATCTGTAAGTTCTTATGAAGGATCCATGCTAGGACAACTTTGGTCAATGTAGTCTCATGCCTCCTCAACTTTTGGCCTAGAACATAGGCCTTTTCACTTGGGTAGGCTTGTTGTTTAAATAAAATTTATTTTTGTAAAATTTCTATGTTGTATTTAGGTCATGGTTATGTGTTCACTTCATTGTTTTAGGTTTACAGGTTGTTGATATTGACTTATAAATTTTATTTTACCTTTTTTTATGTGTTTTTTGTTGTTTTCTCTAAAAAAGAAACTCTAATTTTCCATTTTTTATAAGAAAATGACATTAAATTTTTGGTTTCTTGGATTATGGTTTGTTGTTTACTATTTACTAGTTGAATTGGTTGTGAAATCACTAAATTCTAGCCTATGGTTAATTTTTTTTATGAATTTTTTCATAGGAGAGTTGATGAGAGCGGTTACTCTACCAGTAATTCTAATTATTAGAGCAATTACTCTAGTGGTTACTCTAGTAGCTATTCTAATTATTAGAGTGGTTACTCTAGCGGTTACTCTAATTATTAAAGTGGTTACTCTAACGGTTACTCTAGTAGTTATTCTAATTATTAGAGTAGTTACTCTAGCGGTTACTTTAGCAGTTATTCTAATTATTAGATCAGTTACTCTAATTATAAGAGTAGTTGCTCCCAAGCCTATAAATATAGTGCCCAGGCACACAATTGGGGAGAAAGTATTTTAGCAGTCAAGTAGAAAAACTCTTGTAGTCTATTTGAAAGTTAGATTATTTTCCAAGTGCCCACAATAGAAGGTCTAAGTGTGGATGGATCTTTATTTGAGCATTATGTACCTGAGCACACCTTGTGTACGGTAATAAAGATGAGCTCTTTGATTCATCCTTGCAACACTTGAGATTTATTTTCTTACGTATTTCTTTTATTTTGTTTTCTTATGCATTTATTTTATTTTATGCACTTTACATTTCTGTTATTAGCACAGTGATGAGTGGCTAGGTAGCCCTACACTCAACCATACGAATACAAGCATTTTCACGTGCAATCCGGTCGAACTCCGCAGATGGACTAGTTGTGGCACCTAGATAGTTAACCTTAGGTTGTAGTTTGCTATCTTCCCACCTGGACTAGTATTATATTTGTCACGTATGGTTTAGTCCATAGTGAGGTGTATGATGGGTTTCTAATCTAATGCTACTCCTGAAGGCAATGAAAAGTAGTATTATCTAAGCTAAGAGAGAAAGGGTAAGAGAATCTAATCTAGCCTAAGTGTGATGAGCATCCGTTCCTTAATTATCCATATACATCTTGGACTTTGGGCACGACTACCACTGGGATTACCAAGTGCAAATCCTAGGTACGCTACTGGGTTACCAACTAGTCACACTTAAATGCTCGTAATTGAGTCATACTCATTCCACGTTACTAGGAGTTTAAGGGTGAGAGATATTAACTATGAAAGCAATAAATAACAATTAATTAATTAAATAACAAAGTGACTGCTACAATGATGAAGTAATCTTGATCTTTTTTTCTGGTCATGTACGTGTCCAAGTATGTCACATTCGAATAAAGGATGTTGTACAATTACAATCACCACATTGTGGGTAGACACTAAAAAATATTCTATCTCTGGAAGGGGAAAACTGCTAGAGCCTCGCTAAGGAACTAAAACTAGATGCCTAAAACTGGGAAAGTGGCCTCTTATTTATATAAATTGCAGGACATGATATCGCGTACATGATATCGTGGCTAATGCGATATCGCGTATGTGATATCGCGGCTGATGTGATATCACGACTGTGATATCGCGTACACGATATCGCAGCCCATGTGATATCACAATTGTGATATCATAGCCACTACGATATCATGGCTATGATATCATGGTAGTGATATAATAGCTAGGAAATTCATGACTCATCATACCTCCACGACTGAATGAAAACTCATCCTTGAGTTACAGAGAGAACAAGCTCCATTGATCACACAGTGGATAGGTATGGGATTATTGACTGTCTAGAATGGATTCATGTCGTAGTGTGGAGTTAAAACAAAATTGAGACATAGCACAAAAGAAAATCCTATAATTACAAAATGGTGGAACTCATGTAGTTCCTGGTGGCAGTGGCTCCTCCATTGGTTTCTTTCCCTTTTCTTGCACTCCAGGTCTTAGAATTTGATGGTGTCAAAGTACGGCCTGGAGTTTCTCCTTTAGTAAGACCTTGAGTGCCTTGGCATGTGCTTAAGTTTGTGCTTGTTCCATAAAGACATCCCAGTTAGCCTTCTCGTTTTCTTTCGCCACCCTTTTATTCTCTATCAACAGTTTATTAAGTTGCTTGGTTCTGAAAGTGTCCAGCTGGTTCCGAGCAACTTTTGGCCCTATATTCAGAAGGTTTAATACTTCCAAAATGGCTTAAACATAGAATTCAATAGTCACACCACAATCGTTAACCATGGTACCTTCTTCTTTATTGTGCCAAAATTGGTACATTTTCCCTAAGTACCAGGCATCACTTTCAAAGAGGGTAGGCCATAATGGGGATCCTTTGAGGTGATCCCTAACGACCTCTAGAGAAAATTCTATGAAAGGTCAAAAGTTTAATTCCATGATCACTATAGTGAATATGGACCTTTCATGGATGGTCTGAACATAATCATAGGTTAGCGTGAGATATCGTCCCTATTCAGACACTGTAGCAGCTCCTCCTTTTTCCTGCCTTGATTGTATAGTAGCAGGGTCTTCTTGATGGATGCTAAATGATTGTTCCTCCTACTCTGCATGTTGTTTAGCAGGAACTTGTCATTCACCTCTCCTCTATTGTTTGATCACACCTTGAGCAGGACCTTCCTGTTGTTCACGTTTCGGGGCCATTTGCAATCACATAGGACCAATCGTTAGTAAGGTTGTTACCAAAGTTACGTTATACCTTACTACTTGCCTTAATAGATTTACTTTATTTCCGTGTGATAATTATTGGAAGAACATGTCCCCGAAAGATTATAATGTTGAGTCCTCTTTGCTTAGGTGGTTTCCAAATTTAATTTTCTGGTATAGCTAAGGGGATGAAATTTTTTTTGACACATTTTATTCTTAATTTTATAACTAATTAAACTTAAATATGTCATTTGGGAAATGATGAATTTCAAAAAATTAATGCGCTATTTGGCATGTGCCCCTCCCCCACAACTAAGCTGAACACTCCGAGGTCAAGTAGGTTCAAATGGAATAAAAATCGAAGTACCAGCAAGCGAGTTATGGATATGAAAGCATGGGATGCACAATTGCAAGTCGTAGAGAGGAATTTGAACAACTTCCCCTATGTGAACAGTTGCAAATGATGGTGATTAGCACAGGGGTGTCATGAATATATATTTTCTTTGAAGTTAGGGCACTTAGAGAATGTACCAAATTTTTAATATTTCTTTTGAAATTAAACGATGTAAACTAAGGACATCTAGACAATTGTTATAGGGTTCTAGGGTAATTCAACTGGTTCTGAAGGAACGAAAATTATGATGGTGTGGAATTTATCAATAAGGACCTCAGATGGTAGAGAAAAAGGCTATGTGATTATTCATAGGAACATTGAATCAGAGGGATAGTAATAAGGGAAAGAATATCATGAACAATACGCTAAGGGTAATAAATGGTGTGTTTGAGCTGTGTCATAAGTGAAAATTATAAAAGATTACATAAGTGGGTCCTCCCCAAAGTAGGTTCCAACCTATAATGCCCTTGTGTAACCACACTTAAAGTGTTTGTGGGCACTAGAAGGGTTAAATGTAATCTGCACTAACTCCACAAAGCACACACATGTAAATATCACCGGAACGAGGTATGAATTCTATGTTACACATGACACAGGCTACAATTACATGAATAGTAAGATGAAATGAACTAGAGAAAGGGATCGTAGAGATTGGGACATGAGGTAACTGACCCAGGGCACAATGAATCCTGTGTGCAAAGCATGATCAATGTGTCATTAACCCATCATTCCAAGATCAGGACCAAGTCCATTCCTCTAAACAGTGACATTGCATTGTTTCATCCCATGATGAGCAACTATGAGAGTACAACAACAATAAGGCGTACGATCACTTGGTGTTTTGTTCAAGGGAGGAGTGGAATTTTGTTTTGTGGCACTTTGTTTTTTTGCTTTTTTTTATTGCTTTTCTTTTTCTGTCTCTTTTTTGAATACTGAATCTAGAGAAGCCATCAACCTTCAGGTATGGGTGCATGTCTTTCTAGTGGGACCCCCTAGCACAGCATTAATTTTTGAGTGCCCTTTTGATTACTCTTACTCCCATTTTTCATTAGATCTACAAGGATCTTAGTACAACCACGTTGCATGATAACTCCCATAGATGTCACAAAAGAGAATCCACAAGTCCCCTTGATGTCACACCCTAATCATTCCCTCTTGGTCCATCCTTCTTCATTCTGGGTACAATGAACACAAAATTAATTTTAAGTTTTTAAGAATTTCAAGAATATCATTGTACCCTTGAACAAAACCTCTTATTTGCAAAGTGGATGAGTGGGTGCAATGGGCTCACTCTCCACATAATTGATCACTTGAGACATAATAACATAAAACACACCTCAACCAATGATCCACATGAGTGTTTTATTCATAAACGAGATTGCTTACAAAGAATGTAAAGAGACAAAAATACTAAAAAGACAAAAAAAAATAAAACAAGGAGTTGAAAACTAAAAACCTGGAAAATAAAAATTGAAAAAAAATTAAAAGAAAATGAAAAATATTTATTAATCCTACTTGTTATTAAAATGGGGGATATCCCCCATAACTAATTGGTTAAGGATGACAAGGATTAATAAATGGAAGATGCGGATCCTTTCATGTTGGAAGTATTGGAACTTGGCCATACTTACCCCATCGGGGTTCACACACTTGATTATAATGAGCATAGTGGGGCAATTTATACGATGTAGTTCCAGGATAACGATTTGACCCACTATGATATTTGGGACCGTTAGATAGTATGCAAGGATTGGGTTGTCGCTCTCCATTCTTGCGTTCATTAGGCCGTATTATTGTTGAAGTGTGAGTTGGTGGCCCTAATGAAGTTACATGAGGCGTTGGGTTTGAAGGTAAGGGTGCACCATAGTGTGGGACTTGTACTGAGTTGGAGGATGCAATGGCCTCAGAATTGTGTTGTCCCTTCTTACGGTCATGTTTAAAGAAAGGATGCTTTTGATGTTGCTAAGGTTTCTCATTGCTATTGGAAGTAGTAGCACAAGTGATGTTCACGGGTTTTTTTTCTGGTGCAGGTACCTTAGGAATAGTTGGTGGCATTGTGGAAGGAGGGAAAGTATGAGAATGCTAAAAATTAGGAGTATAAGGTGCACAAGGTGGTGGTTGTGTTGAGGGCATGGGCTGATAGCATTGTGGAGAATAGTAATGTGGTGCGATAGAGTATGGTGGCCCAGTTGGAGAAACAGGATGTTAAACTTGATAAGCATTTGGATCCGGATAATATGAAGGGTGCCTCTAGTGTAGGGATGGTTTCCCCCATGATTGGGATTTTTGCCACTGTGATCGAACATAATATCTCTGTACGAACTCTGGATGTAGCGTATTTCCCCAGTGCTCCTGTAAATGTAATAATATTGGGCATTGGCCCTTGGGGTGATCATACAGGCATATGTTGCACTCATATGTATGATTAGCAGTTAAGCACTTATTCCCTTCATTCTTTTTTTTCGAATGTCTAATGTTTCACCTTGCTTCTTGGGTTGTCAAAACTCCATCTCCAATAATGTTGATAAATTCTCCACACTTTTGATACATCCATTCTAACATCTTATTGATCTTTGCCTCAATTTCTTCTAATGATTGTTCTTGTACCAGCAAAGATGATGTTTCCACCTTGAGATTGGTTGATCTCTCCTTTTTATGATCATGGACCTTTGTTAAGTTGAGATTTTGGTCCCATTGATGTTTTTCAACACTCTCCCATCTAGCCAATTCTCCGTCTTCTTTTGCTACCCTCTTAATAAGCTCTTGGACTTGATGGGTTCGTAGTTCATGTAGTTGACCTTGGGCATACATTCCTAAGGTCTCTCTTGTTTCATTATGTAGCCCATCAATGATATGGTACATTACCCTTTCCTCGAAAAACCCATGGCCTGGATAGTTATTTAATAGTGCATAATATCTTTCGAAGGTCATGTCCAAGGGTTCATGTTGTGATTGTTTTCATCCTTGGATTTTTTTCCTCAAGGCTGACACTCTTGCGTAGGTTTGATATTTTCTGTTAAATACTTCTACCATTGTTGACCAATGTCATATTGAATTTGGTTTTAATGATCTATACCATACTTTTGCTTGGTCAACGAGTGTCTTAGGGAAGAGCTTAAGTTTTTTCCACCTGTTATGAATGTTATTCCATGCACAGGCATCGCAGAAGGCTTGTAAATGTTGATGCAGATCTAAGTTATAACCTCCTAAAAAATTGGAAAAGTTGTTTAAATCATGCCTGGGTAGATGGCTCTTTTTATGATGCCTATGTGAGATTCAAATAGCCTCTTGTATTTGCATTNTTTTATGATGCCTATGTGAGATTCAAACAGCCTCTTGTATTTGCATTAGTCTTGTAGTGGTGAATGGGGGTTCATCGTCATCGGGTAAGTTATACCTTCATGTGTTGGGATGACGTTGCTTTCGTTCATGTTTATAAGAAACCCCCACCTCAGATTACGTACTCCAATATTCATTGTCATATAATTCATCGGTTCTCCAATGAATTTCCTCATTAGGTATGGCATTATCATAGTCTTGTAGAAGAGGCATGGTTGTGGAGTTGCATGTGAATCTATATATGACTTTTAATAATTATTTTTTTCTAAAAGATATATCATTAATTCCTTTACAACAACCTTGTATAATATAACTAATCTAGATAACTAGCACCGTCCCCGGAAACGGTGCCAACGATGAGTGGCGAGGCACCCCTACACTCAACCATACGAATATGAGCATTTTCACACGCGATCCGATCGAACTCCGTAGATAGACTAGTTGTGGCACCTAGATAGTTAACCTTAGGTTGTAGTTCGTTGTCTTCCCACCTGGACTAGTATTATATTTGTCACGTATGGCTTCGTCCAGAATGAGGTGTATGATGGATTTCTAATCTAATGCTACTCCTGAAGGAAATGAAAAGTAGTATTATCTAAGCTAAGAGCAAAAGGGTAAGAGAATCTAATCTAGCCTAAGTGCGATGAGAATTCGTTCCTTAATTATCCATACACATCTTGGACTTTGTGCATGACTACCACTGGGATTACCAAGCGCAGATCCTAAGTATGCTACTAGGTTACCAAGTAGTCACACTTAAATGCTCGTAATCGAGTCGTACTCATTCCATGTTACTAGGAGTTTAAGGGTGAGAGATATTAACTAGGAAAGCAGTAAATAACAATTAATTAAATAAATAACAAAGTGAATGCTTCAATGATGAAGTAATCTTGATCTTCATTTTTGGTCATGTGCGTGTCCAAGTACGCCACACTCAAATAAAGGATGTCATACAATTACAATCACCACACTGCGGACAGACACTAAAGAATATTCTATCTCTGGAAGGGGAAAACTACCAGAGCTTCACTAAGGAACTAAAACTAAATGCCTAAAATTGGGAAATCCACCTCTTATTTATAGACATTGCAGGTCGTGATATCGCGTACGCGATATCGTGGATGATGCAATATTGCGTATGCGATATCGTAGCCCATGTGATATCATGGCTATGATATCACGGTAGTGATATTACAGCCAGCAAATTCATGACTCATCACATAGTAATTCATTTTGATCAATTAAAAAAAATTTTAAATTACACAAGCACGACCACTTCGAGCATGTGTGTAATGCTTACTAACCCAGTAACGATTAGCATTTGGTAATCCCAGTAGTGTTGCACTGGTTTAGGATGTGTACGGAAAGTGGGAATGGATGCTGATGTTAGGATTAGTTAGAACTTAGTTAATGAGTAGTTAAGCTAAATTATTCACTTAGTTACCTCTCTCCTTCCGTACTAGCGTAGGACATAAAAACATAAAAGCTATAAAAATCATATGCCTCAAGCTTACTTAATCATACAATCGTGACATATAGGTAAGCTTGGGAAGACAACGATCAACCAACCCATCCTTGTTCCACAAGGGCACATAAGCACTTAGTCCTTGGAATTTGACCAGATCGTGCATGAAACGCTTGTATTTGTATGGTTGAGCATAAGGGTACCTCACCGCTCATCAAGAGTGCATAGTGAGATTTTGGGTTTTTACTAGTTGTTACCCCCTTGAAGCTAGCAATGTTGAAACTGTAAAGAAATTTTTTTGCCAATGTCCTAGCTTCCTACGGAAGCCTAGGGCTATGTGGGGGTGGGGGGGGGCGTGGGGAGGGGGGGCAGCAGGAAATTTGGCATTAATTTTGGAGATTTAAAAAAATCATATTTTTTCTAGTATTCTATTATAATTATTTTTATGTAGCTCAGGTTCTTTATGAAATTTCAAAGTGTTTTGAGGTTACTGTGTGAATTTTTCCTAGGCCTCATACTACAACATTGATATTGAATTTTTTTGAATTTTTGTGTATCCATAGTACTTAGACTTAGAAAAAAATTTAGTGCAAATTTATCATTTTTCGTTGATGTTAACTACCTTGTACAATTGTAGTTTTGACTGATGTAACTGCAAAATCCCCTAGGCTATATGGATAGCATTGGTCTATTTTTGGTATTTTTATGGCCATGTTTAAAATCCCCTAAGATTATTTAGAGGTTGCATTTTTGTTTCCAATGGTCACTAGGATTTTTCAAAAATTTTCAAGTAGTCTTCCTAGAGTTTTTACTAAAGCTAATTTCACCCTAAACTAGGATTTCTAGTCAAAATTTTGTTAAGTTCAAGTTCAAATTTTGCAAATATTGTTATAGGCTAAATATTAGTATAGGCTAATCCTCATGGTTTCAAAATTGTTACATAAAATTATTGCAATTTTTATGTAGTTTTCCACCATGAAGTTACCATCAATGTTCATAGGTTGTTTGGGTTTTTGCTTAGTTTTTTGCTAAGTCTTATTTTGGCTTTTAATGGTTGCAAGTTGTGTATTTTGTTGTTTGGCTTTCATGTGGAAATGTTGACAATATGGATTTTTTTGGTCATTTAAAGGTTGTTAAATTTTAGTTATGGTGATATTAGTTCATAATGGTCATTTTTGGGTTACTTCGGCTTGTCCATTGGCTTGAGGGTAATAAGGAAATTAAAATGAATGCTTAATGCCTAGGTCATGAAAAAAACTTTTCATTTCTTAGCTACCAAAAAAAAATCCATTATTTATGACTAGGGTCATAGGTACACCAAAACGAGCTACTATAATTTCCAAGATGAATCTATAGACTTGTTTAGATGTAGTCTTCCTTAGGGGAATAGCCTCAACCCACTTAGTAAAGTATTTAGTTGCAATGATGAAATCTAACCCTTCATCTATTATTTTGAATTTTCATGTACCAACAACATAGTGGAGTATGAGGGTTTGATCTAGGGGATGATGGTAGCTCATGACCTAGGAATTAATCATTTAATGATCAAGGGTGATTCACAACTTATGGTCAACCAAGTAAATGAGGTTTATGCCTGAAAAGCCAAACATTTACAACCTTATTATGACCTAGGGAAGTAACTATTACAACAATTTACAAATGTTGATATCCAACATGTACCCAAAAATGGAAATGTTATAGCTGATGCCATTGTAACTCCAACCCTTAGCGTGATGCCAAATGTGTTTAGTAAGTTTCCCACCCTAACCATGGACTATGTTATTCTCATCATGCAGAACACTGAGGATAACTTTGTGGTTGTAGTTCATAGTGCCCCTATAAAGAAGTGGTATGAAAACATCAAGTTTTACCTTATGCCTAATGAACCTTCATAAGGCCTAACTGGTACTCAAAAAGACTTTGTACTTAAATAATCAAAATAGTATGTCATTGTAGGAGATAACACATTATGTCGATGATCCTACAATGGTATATTATTAGTATGATTGGGAAAACTAAAGCTAGAATAGTCCTATAATAAGTTCATGAGGGTGTTTGTGGAGGACATATAGGACCTAGAGCTATGGCCTCTAATATTAGAAGGTTAGGCTATTATTGGTCCTACTTTATGACTTAATAGCCTTCATAAGTATGACCAAGATCGTATCTTGATAGAATATCTTGAAGCATATTGAACTATTTATCTTGATGAAAAATGAAAGTAAATTTAAGGTAATAAGAATCAATATGAGCATAAGAAATTCTTGTTTTCATTGATCCACTCCATATTTCCTCAATATGAATTTTATCATTGCCTTTATCAATGTTACTAACATGTGAAAATTTAATCTTATGTGTAGAATCCATATTTAATTAGTTAGGTCTTTGTGTATTTCTGAGAATATTTTATTCTTGAAAGATGAATCTTGAAGATTTAGTACAACAATGTTGTATAACATTAACTAATTCAAATATTAACACCATTCCCAACCATGATGCCAATGATGAATAGTGAGAGTTCCTAATACTCAATCATATAAATCACTCAAGCATTGTATGTGACCTAATCACAATCATAGCTGGATTAATATGATCTCTAGATGAGTAATGCATAGATCAATTATCATCATATGCCTACTAGTGTTAGTTGTAATTAATTTATATGGTTTAACTCATAATAAAATATATGATGTAACGATGTTGTTTGGCTATGATAAAGAAAAAAAATATAGTAATTAATTCTTTAACTATTTAAACTAAGTAGCTATAAAAGTGAATCCTAATTCTATATTAGCTGAGTAGAAATAAGTATCCATTTCCAACCTTTTATATGTATCCTAGGCTTGTATAATTATCACTAGGATTACCAAACAAATACTATTATTGGGTGTACCAAGTGATATTACTACTAGTTTATCAGAAAATTATACTTTATGCTTACAATTGCTTATGCTTATTCTAATGTATTACTAACACACTAATGAAACATTTGATAGGCTGCATCAATGGGCATGCATCAACATAGCCCTATCAATGCATCCTCATTGACGTAGCCCCATCAACACATCCCCATCAATGCATGGTTAGATGCATCGACGTAGTATATAGTCTTTCCTATAAATGCATTTACCCACCACATGTAGGCAAATGTTATGTCAATAGCCTAGCCAAACTCTTGCAGTTTTTCTAGTCCAAAGTTAAAATAATTTCTAAATGCCCACAGTAGGACTTCAAGGATTGTACAAATCTTTATTCAAGCATCATTATACCTAAACACTTTGATGTAAAGGCAATAAAGATGAGATTCTTGGAACTCCTTCTAACACTTAGATTATATTAATGTTTATTTCCATGCATTTTATTTCTTATGCATTTTACATCTATATTTATGTCCTTAGTTAATTAATATGCCTGATAACAACACATAAGTATGACCAGTTTGAACATATTGGTTGATGCTTGGTAAGCCTAGCCATGGCTATTTGGTATGCCCAATGATAGACACTTGGTAACCCAATAGCATTAGATTGAGTTCAAGATGTGAATAGAAGGTTGGCCTAGATGCTTATGTTAGGCTAGTTAGATTAAAGGCATTAGATAGTTGATTAGTTAATTTACAATTAATTACCCTTGTTTCATGCTTAGATTAAACAAATAAAATTTAAAATATACATCCATATCATGTGCCTTGACCTACACTTAACCATACAACTGAGCTTACAGAAGTGAAGCCAAGAAGACAACAATCATGTCTCCAAGTCACTATCTTTGTTCATTAGTGCATTTAGGGGCTAGGTCCATAGAATTTGATTGGATCGCTAGTGCAACACTTTTGATTTATATGGTTAGGCATAGGGACTACTGACTACTCATCACATACAATGGAAATGTAACATCCATGTGAAAGTAAATCTAAGCTAAGTGATATGCTGCAATGATTAGAAATAATCTTGATCTTTATTTCCAACCATGGAACATGTTGAGGTACATTCCACTCAAATAAATATGTCATATAACTACTTTGGATCATACTGTGGATACTCACACACTAACTCTAAATTCATGAGAACAAACTACAAGAGTCTAGTTACTATGTGGATCCAAATGTTACATTAAGTGTGTGGTTGCGTAGTATTTATAGACATTACACTGTATCTATGATATTTTATAAGAGCATGCAATATCATAGCTATGATATCATAGGTAAAATGTTGTATCCAACTTATTTAATTTTCATCTAATGAGTAGCGAGGTACCCCTACACCCAACCATACAAATAACTAAGGCATTATGCACGATCTAGTCAAATTCCATGGAACTATAGTTATCTCATACACTAGTTCCTCTAGGAAGTGAAACAGTGTTGAGAACATTCATTTTCTTCCCAACTACACTTGTGAGGCTCAAGGGTATGATTTAAGTGTAATTAAGGTATATGAATTTTTATCATTTTTATATTGTATGGATGTAATTTCCTACAACAAGAATAATGGTAGAGGAGATTGAAAACTAGTTTCTATTGCCTAGCTAGCCTAACACAAGTAACTGTTCCACTTTCTTGAACACATATAGCACTACTGGGCTACCAAACATTAAGCGTTGCTAGGTTACTAAGTACTATATGAATGCTCGAAGTGGTCGGGCTCGTGTTCATTACTTGCTTGAAATAAATTGCTTTATCAAATGCATTAAAGCAAAGAAGACGGAAGAAAAATGCAATAAAGAAAATATTAAGCTATTCTCAATGCTATAAGGATTGTCAAAAGAGTCCATTTTTTTCCCATCACACTACTATGCTCAAGTACATAAGTGCTCGGACAAATAATTGTACACACTTTAGACTCCTTTTGTGGGCACTCAAAAAATATTCTAACTTTAGGGAGAAGAAACAACAAGAGCTTTGCTACCTTGATTGAAAATTAAAAACTGACTAATGAAAAATTTCTCAAAATGGAGCCCAGGCATGGTATTTATAGACTCAAGGTATATACCCCGATGTTAGACATCCAAAATTAGGTCTAGGCCTCGACATCGTGTACGCAATGTTGCAGCCTTGACATCATGGCTAACATCAAACAGTGATTCATCATCATCAAATAGTATCTTTCATTTTATATACACTAATCCTTATAATAATTTTAGATTATTTCATTGGAAAAATCTACTATTAAATTTGATTTAACATACATTTTACAACATGCTATTAAAGGTTAGATTATAGTTGACCTTCTTGAGAAAATTCACCAACTTCTACAAAAACATTACATAAATAAAAGAACAAATTAATTTCATTAATGTACAAGGTTTATTTAGTGTTTTCATTTATCATGATGCATTTGCATACTTTAATGATGCTTGTACTTCGTATTCTTCTTCTGTTGCTTACTTTTCTATGTTGATGTAGAAATTTTTTCTTTAACAACTAGACTCAAAATTCTATGTATAAAGAATGTTGTTGAGTACAAAGCAATGATCTAACATATGCTCACAACTATACAACTAGAAATGCAACATGTACAAGTACATGAAGATTTATCACTTGTTATAAACTAAGTTAATAGTACTTATCAATGTTAGGTTGAACATTTGATTCCATATTGCAAGATGGATAAACATCTAACACTTTATTTTGAAAAATGTTGTTTTGTTCATATTTCTAGGAGCTCTATTCTTGGGCGCCCTGCTATTAACATGGCAAGGTTGGAATACCACAAGTTTTCCAACCCCATGTATTCTGTAAGGTCTTGGATCTGTAAGTCCTGGTTCTTAACTTCCACTTGGTGGGAAAATGCATGTGTCCAATATGGCCCGCCAGTCAGTTTGTTGAGCATTGATAACATTGATATGGACCTTCACCATATGGATCTCCTTCTCAATGATCTATTTGTACATCCCCACCTAGTCCCAGAAGTGCTCCTTTAGCTTTTCATGTCATTTAGCCTCATTCTACCACGTGCTTATTTCAATAGTCGTCTTCTGGTGGATGGTGCGCACCTCCTTCATTGAGAGGGTTCCATTTTCCCTGGCTAAACAATTCATGTCCTGGTTGACCCGGATGAGTTGTTCTCACAACTGTTGAAAATGTTCTTTGAGAACATTCTTTTGCTTTTCCATAGAGGTCAACCAAAGGTTATCAACAACAAGCTGCTTATTTTCCTCTTGTAAGCCCTTGAGTGCCTTGGTATGTGCATAAGTTTGCACTTGTGTTGTAGAGGCATCCCAAACAGCATTCTCTTCTTCTTTTTCCACCTTCTTATTCTCCATTAGCAGTTTGTTTAGTTGCCTAGTTTTGAAAGTNTAGCATTCTCTTCTTCTTTTGCCACCTTCTTATTCTCCATTAGCAGTTTGTTTAGTTGCCTAGTTTTGAAAGTGTCTAGCTATTTTGCGAGAACAAATTACGAGGGATCCCACTATGCTGCTTGTAGGGCCACGAGCCTTTCTTGTAATTTTTGCACCTCCACATTAGTGTGCTTAGCCCTCATCTCTATCAAGACCAGCTTCCCCTTGGTGGAAATGAGGTCTAATTGAATTTCCATAACATCTTCAGGGATTTCAAACAAGGACATCATTACTTGTCCTGTTTGTAGTAATCGATCAAGTACATCCTCATGTTCCGCAGGAGTCATTGAGGTTCCAGCTAAAGTTTGAGCATCCTATGCTCCTATGAGATTTGTTGGTGGAAAAATAGATACATTGAATGATTCTTTAATGTGGTCTATGACCACTTTTGTAGCTCCTACTACATCCTAGTGTTGCATGACCACCATTGTGGCCCCTTCACCAATTTCTAATTACACTTGGAAAGATGCAACATTCCCCGAGATCTGTTGTGACCAAGAGCTCTCCCCTCCTCCTATATGGATGGAAACTTCACCCCTTGCATGATCCAAGAAATCATGGGCTATATGACATCATCAATGATGCGGAAAAGATTTGCATCATCACGACTTCCCCAACTGACCATCTCAACGATGGCCCTGAGATGGCTCATCGACGGTCTGTAATCTTGTGGCGGCAATGGTTGATCTTGGCCCCTGCTAGGCCCTACTTCTTGTTGTTGGTTGGGCCCCATACATGGAAGTTGGCTGGGTCCTGCAAGTTGAGTTGCAGTTGGCCCTACCGTCTATTCTTTTTCTTGTTCCAATCCCAACATCTCACCAATGAATTTCCTTCTGGCTGGTGGCTTTAACAATTTAGCATATGAAGCATTTTGGGCTTTTCAGAGGACATCATTAGTGTATCCTCTGATATCAGCACATTGGCACAGCTTCCTAATAAGGTAAGGAAAAGGTAACACCATCTTCCCTATCTTCTATTCTTCAAACTACCTCAGGATCTCTGTAAAGTATAGATGAGGTAGGTTAACATTAACCTTTCCCATCAATACTGCACATCCCCTTGTCACATATGTTGAAATTCTTTTAAAGTCCTTCGTGGGGAAGAGGTGATAAGTTCCAATTTTGAAATAGATCCTGTCTTCCGTCATCAACTCTCCAAACATTTTATCATCCTTGCCATATGCCCTTTCCAACCAAACTCATCGTGCATCAAGGTCTGAATAGGTAGACAACTAAGCAACCTTTGGCCCTGTATTTGGAAGGTTTAATACTTTTGAAATTACCTAAATAGAGAAATCGACTCTCACACCACAAATGTTAACTTTGGTGCCTTGTTCTCTGTTGTGCCAAAATTGGTACGTTTCCCCTAGGTACTAGGCATTACTTTCACATAGGATATGCCATAAGGGGGACCCTTTGAGGTGGTCCCTAATAGCCTCTAGAGAAAACTCTATGAAAGATTCAAAATTTCATTCCACAATCACCACAGTGAATGTGGACCTTTCATGGATAGCCTAAACACAATCTTGGGGCAACGTGAGATGTTGTCCTTGTTTAGGCGCTGCTGTAGCTCCTCCTTCTACCTGCCTTGATTGTACAATAGCAGGGTCTTATTGGTGAATGCTAAATGATTGTTCCTCCTATTCTACATGTTGTCTGGCAGGAACTTATCCTTTGCCTCTCCTAGGTCGTTTGCTCCCACCTTGAGTAGGACCTTCCTATTGTCCACGTTTCGGGGTTATCTGCAATCACACGGGGCCAATCATTAGCAACGTTATTTTCAAAGTTAGGTTATACCTTACTACTTGCCTTAATGAATTTATTTTATCTCCGTGTGATGTTTCCCAAAAGATTATAATAGTAAGTCCTTTTTACTTAGTTGGTCTCCAATTCTAGTTTCTCGGCATAACTAAGGGGATGAAATTATTTTTGGCACATTTATCCTTAATGTTGTAACGAATTATCATTGATAATGTCCTTCGGGTGATGACAAATTCCAAAAATGTTATGCGCTATTTGACGTGTGCCCCTTATCCACGACTAAGTTGAACACTCCGAGTTCAAGCAGGTTTAGATGGAATGAAAATTGGAGGACCAACGAACGAGATATAGGTAGGAAAGCTAGGGACTTGCAATCGCAAGTTGTAGAGAGAAATCCAGAAAACTTCCCCATGTGAATGGTTGAAAATGATGGCAAGTGGTGCGGGAGGTCATGTATATATAGGTTTTATGTAACATGATATTGCGGCCTATCGATATTTAAGGCACACACAATATACTGAATTTTAAGATTGTTCTGAAATTAACAATGTAAATTAAGGACATGTGGACATGTGTTAAAGGATTCTAGGGTAATTTAGCTAATTCTGAAGGCACGAATAATTATGTGTGGATGGATTTGATCTATAAGGGCCTTGGGTGGTAAGGGAGAGAAAAAGGCCACGTGATGGTTCATAGGAATGTTGGAATTCAAAGGGATAGTAATAAGGGAAAGAATATCATTGAAAATATGCTAAGGGTAATAGAAGGTGTGTGTGGAAGATGCGTTATGAGTGCAAATTACAAAAAAATTATGCAAGTGGGTCCTCCCCAAAGTAGGTTCCAACCTATAATTCCCTTGTGTAACCACACTTAAAAGTGTTCGTGGGCACTCGAAGGGTTAAATGTAATTCACACTGGTTCCACAAAACACACACATGTAAGTATCACTGGAATGAGGTCAAAATTCTATGCTGCATAAGACATAAGTTACAATTACATGAACAACAAGATGAGATGAGGTATAGAAGGGATTGTAGAGATTAGGACATGAGGTAACTAACCCAGGGCACAATGAATCCCACGTGTAAAGCATGATTAATGTGTCATTGACTCGTCATTCTAAGATCAGGACCAAGTCCATTCCTTTGATTAGTGACACCACATTGTTTCATCCCATGATGAGTGACTATGAGAGTACCAAAACAACAAGGCGTACAATCACTTGGCATTTTGTTCAAGGGAGGAGTGATTTTTGCTTTGTAGCACTTTCTCTCTTTTTTTTCCTCTCTTTTTTCTCTTTTTTTCTTCAATTGCTAAATCCAAATAAGCCGCCAACCTTCAGGCATGGGTGCATGTCTTTCCAATGGAACCCCCTAGGATAGCATTGGATTTTTGAGTGCCTTTTGACTACTTTTACTTCCATTTTGCTTTAGATCTTCAAGGATCTTAGTACAACCATGTTTCATGATAACTCTCACCGACGTCACCAAAGATAATCCACAAGTTCCCTTGATGTCACACCCTAATCATTCCCTCTTGATCCATCCTTCTTCATTCTGGGTACATTGAACATGAAATTAATTTTAAGTTTTAAGAATGTCAAGAATATCACTGTACCCTCGAATATAACCTCTTATTTGTAGAATGGATGAGTGGTTGTAATGGGCTCACTATCCAAATAATTGATTACTCGAGACTCGATAACATAGAACACACCTCAACCAATGAGCCACATGAGTGTCTTATTCATAGATGAGATTACTTATAAAAAGATAAAAAGATAAAATAAGAAATTGAAAAATGAAAAACTAGAAGACAAAAAATTGTAAAATTAAAGAAAATGAAATAATATTTATTAATCCTACTTGTTGTTAGAATGGGGGATATCCCCCATAACTAAATGGTTAAGTATGACGGGGATTAATAAATGAAAGATGAGGATCCTTGCATGTTGGAATCATCAGAACTTGGTCATACTTACCCCATTCAGGTTCACACACCTGATTATAGTAAGCATAGTGGGGAAATTTATAAGATGTGGTTCCTGAATAACAAGTTGACCCACTATGATACTTGAGACCATAAGATAGTATGCAAGGATCAAGATGTCACCCTCCATTGCTATATTCATTGGGCCATATGGTTGTTGGAGTATTAATTGGTGGTCCTGATGAAGTAACACGAAGCATTAGGTTCGAGGAGAAGGATGCACCACAGTGTTGGACTTGTGCTAAGTTGGAGAATGCAGTGGCCTTGGAACTATGTTGTCCCTTCCTACGGTCATGTCTAAAGAAGGGACTCCTTCGATGTTGCTAAGGTCTCTCACTATTGTTGGCAATAGTAGCACAAGTAATGTTCATGGGTTGTTGTTGTGGTGCAAACAATTCAAGAACAGTTGGTGGTGACGTAAAAGGAGGGAAAGGATGAGAATGTTGAAATTTCAGAGAAGTGTAAGGTACACAAGGTGGTGGTTGTGTTCAGGACATGGGCTAGTAGTTTTGAGGAGAGTGGTAATGTGTTGAGATAGAGTATGTTGATCCAGTTGGGGAAACAGGATGTTGAGCTAGATAAGCATTTAGATTCAGATGATACGAAAGGTGTCTCTAGTTTAGAGGTGGCTTCCCCCATGACTAGGATTGTTGCCATTGTGATCAAACACAATATCTCTGTACGAACTCTGGATGTAACATACTTTCCCAATGCTCATATAAATGTAACAAGATTGGGCATTGGCCCTTGGGGTGATCGTATAGGTAAATGTTGCATTCATACGTGTGATGGGAAGTTGAGCTCTGATTTTCTTCATTCCTTCTTTCTGATTGTCTAGTGATATTTTGTCCTGCTTCTTGGGTTGTCAAAACTCTATCTCCAATAATATCGATATACTATCCACACTTTTTATGCATCCATTCCAACATCTTATTGATCTTTGCCTTGACTTCTGCTAATGATTTTTGTACTGACAAAGATGGTTTTTCCTCCTTGTGATAGGTTGATTTCTCCTTTTTGTGATTATGGACCTCTATCAAGTTGAGACTTTGGTCTTGTTGATGTTTTTCAACACTCTTCCATCTAGCCATTTCTCCTTCTTCTTTTGCTACCCACTTAATAAGCTCTTAGAATTGATGGGTTCTTATAGTTGACCTTGGGCATACATCCCTAGGGTCTCTCTTGTTTCATCACAAAGCCCATCAATGATATGGTACATTAGCCTTTCTTCGGAGAACTCATGGCCTGGACAGTTGTTTAACAGTGCATAATATCTTTCTAAGGCCATGTTCAAGGGTTTATTTTGTGCTTGTTTCCACTCTTGGATTTGTTTCCTCAAGGCTGACACTCTTGTGTAGGTTTGATATCATTCGTTAAAGAGTTCTACCATTGTTGGCCAACATCGTATTGAATTTGGTTTTAACAATCTATACCATACTTTTGCTCGACAAACGAGTGTCATAGGAAAGAGCTTGAGTTTTTTTCAAATATTATCAATGTTGTTCCATGTACAGGCATCGTAGAAGGCTTGTAAATGTTGTTGCGGATCTAAGTCATAGCCTCCTAAAAAATTGGGAAAGTTGTTTAAATCAAGCCTAGGTAGGCGGCTCTCTTTACGATGCCTATGGGAGATTCGAACAGCCTCTTGTATTTGCATTAGGCTTGTAGTGGCCAGTAGGGGTTCATCGTCATCGAGTAAGTTATGCTTTCGTGTGTTGAGATGATGCTACCTTCGTTTATGTTTGTAAGAAACCCCCACTTCAGATTGCATACTCCAATCTTCATTGTCATATAATTCGTTGGTTCTCCAATGAATTTCCTCACTAGATATGGCATTATCATAGTCTTGTAGGAGAGGCATTGTTGTGCAATTGTGTGTGAATTTATATGTGACTTTTTATAATTATTTCTTCCTAAAAGATATATCGTTAGTTCCTATATAGTGACCTTGTATGATATAACTAATCTAGATAACTAGCATCGTCCCTGGCAATGGTGCCAATGATGAGTGGCAAGGTACCCGTACACTCAACCATACAAATACGAGTGTTTCACACACGATCCAGTCAAACTCCGTAGATGGGCTAGTGAATCACCACATTGCGGGCATGCACTAGGGGAAAAGGGTTGAGAGAAGAACTGATGTAAAAAGAAAGAACATAAACTTAATAACTCTAAAAAAATGCCTACAAGATCTGTCTACCTCTTATTTATAGATGAGAAGACAAGCTACGATATCGCGTACACGATATCACGTATGTGATATTGCTGCCAACAAAAATGATAACTCATCAATAATGGACCTCAATTTAAAAATAGAGAAGTTTCTATGTTTTACTCTTAATACCAAATTCATCAAGCAATTTTATCACCATATTATCTTCAACTAAATGATTAAGAAAAAGCCACATGTGAACTTCTCATCTATTTTCTTATAACCATGGTGGAAAAAACCCAAAAAAATTAGCATACTTGATTGTCCCATTCCATTTAGATTTATCAAACCATGCTTAAAAACTAACACTCGAAAAACCTCATTTTTCCTAACCTACAAAGTCAAAGCCATGTTACCCACTAAAATTAATATCACTTTCCTTCAAATTGCTCTCATTGACTAGATACTAAAAGAGATACACAATAAAATGAGATTTATCAAACTTAATTTTCTAGAAGAACATTAACAAGAAGTTGCTAATCATATTTCTAATTATCAAGTATAGTAACAAAAGCATCAATAGTCTTATGTTCATCTAAGGAAGATACATGAGGGTGATCTTGTACTTCACCATTTTTCCAACTCTAAGATGAAATATTTTTCAACTAATTAGTAAGGATCCTTCATAGTTACCAATGTTTTTAGCAATAGATCATACAATATTGCTAACTAAGATGGAGAAGAACTTTCTAAACTAGTTAATAAATTTTTTTCTTAAGCGTTATTAGTTATGAGGGATAGCTTTCAAAAAAAATAAAGATAACTAGTTATTCAAATTTTCATTACTCTACTCATATCTTTAATTTCAATCTTTGGTGAAGTTTTAAATGACCTATATTCTTTTGAGAAGGTGATGTGTATGAGCAAGAAAAGGAAGTGTGTTTAAAAATTTAGGATAGATTTGAGTGTAAGATTTAATCATGCCCCCTTAATGTGGTATAACATTGTCCTCATGACATGTGTACTAGCAATATACTACTTTTTCTTCCCTATCTTTCACTTCTTCTTCTTTTCTTTTATTTTATTGTAGGTACACTCAACATTTCTACATTTTAATGCCTCATCATTAATACACTTTTCTTTGTGATCACCCACTTTCCTCGATTTTATAACAATCTACCTTACCATGTCTTCCATACACATCATTTGACATCAACATTATAGAACACAATTTCATCTCTTAGAGTAATACTTAGGATAAGGAATGGCTCATATGTACCATTTTGTTCTTAAATCATAGAACATAACACTTGCCTTATTTTACTTGCTTTCCTAAACTTCTTTCCAAAATTTTTCCTCCCTTTCTAATAATGTCCCTTCCCCATCACTAATTCCTGCAACAAAAAATTTGTCTCTTCTCAATCCTTTATAAACATATTCATCATTTGTGTAATTCACTCACAAAAATCAACACTCTTCCTCTCTTTTCAAAAAAGAAAAATAAATAAATAGAATAGAGAGGTAGAAAAATCTTATAAATTTTCAATAGCTTCAAAAATTTTTATCTAGTCTATTCCATTTTAAATAATTTTTTGTTTTTTCTTGAAGAGACAACATTAAAAATACTCTTTATAACTAAGGGCATCCCACAACTACCTATGTAACATTTACTATTTGATATTACCTTTTCCTTTTCTAAAATTTGAAATATATATTTTATGTTTCCTTTGCTAGTGGATCTTAAGTAATTTTTCCCTTTCCCTTTTAGCGTTACTATTCTTGTGCTCAACTAACATGGAAAATTAGCAATGCAACAACATAGAAAAAGAGAAATCTCAATCTTACAACATGCAAATTATATGAAAATTATATCTAAACCATAGTGGCCATATAAGAGCATTAAAAAAATAACAAAACCTTTCCTTTTAGCAATAGAACCCAACATTCACACTTATGTCCATATTTTCTCAACCCCATAGTACCCATACTTATCTAGCCTTACCCTAATAACTTTAACCTTTAGCATTTATGGATATTTAAAAAAAATATAGTAGCTATCACTATATCATCAACTAAATTTTAAGACATGCCATAAGTACAAAATTGCAAAGAGCTACAATGAAAGGGAACATTATGGTAGTAATTAATAATCAAGTTTCTAAATAGAATAGAAAATAAAAAATTAAGATACTTTCTATTCTATTAAAAAAATAAAAGTATCTTAATTTTTTATTTTCTATTCTATTTAGAAACTTGATTATGAAACTAAGATTTATTAACATCTATAGACCCAAAGGATCTATTAGATAACCAATACATTCATGTCATAAAGAACAAAAACTAACTCAACAAAGTGGCTAACAACCACAAGATGCATTAGAAACAAATCATACAAATTATTAGCAGTAATATTGTATTTCTACCTCAAATGATCAATAACATGACAACAACAAAAATATGTTCCTCATCCTCAAGGCTTTGGATCCACATAATCGACTGGTGTGCTATTCCCTTGGCATGTGGCTCCATCTTCCACTTTCAATCCTTAGATGATGTGACTCAAACAAAGCCTATTGATAAAACTATGAGCTCTAATTGAGATGTTAGTAGTAAGATATTGGGCTAGCAAATCTAAAGAATTACCTCTAATATGCTTCAAGTAGAATTTTTCCTTTTCTTCAACATTTGACCACAACCTTGCTAATACCTATTATTTTACTGACTTCTAAATATGTTTAGGATTATTCTGCATCACCACCATCAAGATATTCTAAACTTTGAGTCATTGTATCCCCTGAGAATACCAGCCTTGTTCTCTTGTACTTTCAAGGATTGTTTTAGAAAATTTGGAATGCTCTGATTCTTAGAGTTTTTTAGTATAAGCAATAAATTGACAAAGACCTTCAGCTTCTAGGGGAGGAAAATCACACTCCAAAAGCAACATGGAATAAGATGTCTAAGCTTTTACTTGTAGTTCATCTAATAAAAAATCTTTTGCACCCTTTCAATAGCTTGCTAGTTTTCTGCATTGAGACTTGGTTTCCACCCATATAATACAATTGGATAGATGATAGATTGGAAGATTTTTCTTGACTTGCCAAGCCCAAGTTCCTAATGTATTATTGTATTTTTTTTTAATTGCATAGAGAGCTTTAATTCCTCCTTCTATTCTTTCTTTGATACAATTATCCCATCTATAATTGTTTGCAAAATGAAGCCCCAAGTATCTAAAGGAGTTCACAATTTCTATTTTAGTAGATCTCAAACTAAAAGTAAAATTTACATGTCTAGTTCCTCATATCATCATTTTTGGTTTTTCCCACATTAACATTTAGACCATATGAAAGACAAAAGCTTTCTAACACTTGTAGCATATTTTTCATACCTAATTTAGATGTAGAAATTAATGTAAGATCATCTACATAAAGAAGTAGGTGTATTGCTTGAGATCCTAATTTGATAACATGCTTTTGATCCACTTTATATAACTAATCTTTTAATTCATCAATAAAGAAATCAAAGAGATTTGGAAATAAAGGATAGCCTCTAATATTTATGGAAATAAAGGATAGCCTTTTGATCCACTTCAATTCTACTCTGAAACTAAAATTTAGCCTCTAATATACTATTCTCAACCTCAATTATAACTTCTTCATACAACTTTTGAGTTACTTCTATTAACTCTATAGGAATGCCTAAATAGTTAAGCCACTTGCATAACTTTGTTCGGATCACTAAGTCATATGCTTTTGCAAAATCAACAAAGCAAATGAAAAAACAAATTTGGACTTTTTTACAACCTCTATACTATCTAAGAGTAACTAAATGATTAATATTGAAGTGCTTTGTCTAAATCCAACATGGGAAATTGCCCTTTTCTTATTAATTTCTATCCAAGTGCCTAATCTTTGTTCATGAAGAATGCCCACTAACCACTATTATTCAATAGTCATTTAGATTGCTTTTGTCACCTTTTTTATGCGAAAGTATTACTTTGCTAACCCTCCATGGTGGTTCCAAGCCATCTTCAACCACTGTATTTAGTCTTTGATAGATTTCTTTATGAATAAGATTTCCTACCCATTGAAGTAATTCAACACATAAGCCATTGAGATCCATAGCTTTATGATGAGCAGCGAGGTACCCCTACGCTCAACCATACAAATACAAGCATTACGCATGATCCAGTTGAACTCCAAGGACGTAGTGCTTATGCACCTTCATAGAACAAGGATGGGTTAGGCGATCGTTGTCTTCCCAAGCTTACTCGTATGGCATGATTGTATGGTTAAGTAAACTTGAGGTATATGATTTTTATGCTTTTTATGTTTTATGCCCTGGTGCTAAAGAGGGAAGAAGTGAATTAATTGAATAACTAATTTAAATTAACTAATCAGCTAAGTCCTAACTAGTCCTAACACCAACATCCATTCCCACTTTCCGTACACATCCTGAACCAGTGCAACACTACTGGAATTACCAAATGCTAATCGTTACTAGGTTACCAAGTGTTCCACGCATGCTCGAAGTGGTCGTACTAAGTGAGAGATAAGCTATTCTAAATGTTGTAAGGTTTATCACAAAGTTCATCTTTATTTCCGAACACAAGGTGTGCTCAAGGACAAAATGCTCGAATAAAGATCCATTCGCTTTATGACTCTTATTGCGAGCACTCAGAAATAATTCTAACTCTAAGAGGAAGAAATTGCAAGAGATTGGGTAAGGGACTAAGAACTAATTGCCAAACCAAGTGCACCTACCTCTTATTTATAGGCAACAAGACAGGTCCCGATATTGGATGTCCGATATCGCTTGGCAAGATCTGATAGCGCGGACCCGATATCGTAACCTCGATATTGCAACTCATCACTTTACTAGCTTTTAATCTCTTAATGTCATCTATTACCTCATCCAGAGTGAAATACAAGAAAGCTTGAGTAAGTATGGAGTATCTATCAACCTCCTCTGAAAAAAGCTTATTATAAAAAACACAAATATCATGAAAAGAGATGTCAAGTGATGGGGACATTTTGTACTGAAGAGACTTTCAAAATTTCTTAGGCTCCTTTTTGATCATGTATGTAAAATGTTATTGCTAATTTCTAACAAAGATCCTCTTTTTATTTTTGATTAAGCATTGATACTACTTAGTCAAAGTTTATTTTTGATCTATAGTAGTTTTTTTAATGCTCCTTTTAGTTTGCACACATTCATCATCAAACTAGTGCTGATGAGTATTATGATTGTAGTCATTAGTAACTTGTTTGGCTAATTCAACTAAAATTTTTTCCACATTCTTAGAATGTTGGTTAAAGTCCCATTACTTTTGTACTATCTCTCTATACTTATCTTTGATCTCAAATGTTAATCTTTTTTTATGCACTTTCTTTTTCTTATTCTTTTCAATATCAAGATACAATTGGACTTGCAAGACAAACTCTAAAGAATGATGATAAGACTCCACTACCTCAGCTCCTACTATAAAGTCTTTGATGTACTTTATATTTTGAATTAATGATAGAAGAAAATTAATACAAGAATTACCTTGGGGTCTTGTAAATGTGAAAGCTGTAGACCCTTGGAAGTTGGCTAAGCCATTACAAATGTGCAAATCTAAAGTCTTAGGTCACTGTAAAAACTATTGGCCCATTCTGTTGATGCTACTATCTTTACAACAGCTAGTCCAATTTAGACAAGGAACAATGTTTAAGCCACCATTAGCATTTTTCCTCTAAATACTTTTTGTTTGGAGTGATCCTACTCCAACATTAAAATCTCCATAGATAAAAATAGCTCCCTCAATTCTAAACTCCACAATATCTATTTCTAAATTCTAGAAAAGATAATCTCTAAATAAACCTACCCTATCATACAAAGTAGCTTCTCTAGGAGCAAAATAGCAAATGGCAATAAAAACACAACCTCGATTCTAGTCAATCCTTAGCCAAACACATTGCTTAAATTCATCTATCTTTTCTACCTATGCAAGATGACCCAAAGACTTTCTGACTAAACAAAGAATACCTCCTAAGGGTCTTCCTCGTCAACCATCTAAGATTTTTTGTAGAGAATTTAATGAAGCCTAGGACAGAAAAATCTTCAAAGCATTCATCTTCCCATGTTTCCACCAAGCCAAAAATATCAAAGCAATCAAAGAAATCAATATTGTGTAAAGAAACAATTTTATTTGCAATGCCACCATCAATGTTTCTAAATCCACAGAGTAAGGAGCTTAGATATTTTTTGAGAAATTTCTTGACTATTTTTTACTTGTAATCATTACCACATTACTAACATTTAGGTAAGCCACGAGACCTTTTTCATGTGCAGCCTTAACCTTTTTCAATTGTTTTGCTTTCTCTACAAGTTCCTTACCTATCAAATCTTCATTTATCCAAAATCTATTCCCACATTCAACCTATTTTAATCCCCCAAAGGTTAACAACCCTCAAAGAAAATATTGAGAGAAAAAAGAGATTTTGTATTCGTGATTAGGCCAACCACTACATATCCATAATAATTTGCCTAAAAAAGTTCATCTCTTGACCCACCATTATAACAATTATTATTTTTTCTTTATGACAAAGTCTAGTCAATGCAAACCTATGATAAATCCTATGAAAAAGTTCATCTCTTGGCTCAATGTTATGATAATAATTATTTATTTTCTATACCAAAGTTCAACCACCCAAACTAAAAACCAAAAATATAAATATAAAAAAATATTTTATAACTAAAACATAAACTTTAATATGTCTCTTAATAAAAATGAATAGCATTAAAATATTCATACACCAAAGTCAGCCCAATTGAGGTAAGACTAAAATGGGTAGGATTAAGGTATTCATACCCCTACATTACCTTAAGATAATAATGATAATTAATATAAATAAAATTCAAACATGAGATGTATTCCAAATAATCCCCTTAATTATTACCTTAGTGCTTAAAGGACACCATTAAAAATTAGAAATAAATACGTGATTCTTAACCGGTTGATTTGGCAATATGTACGATAAAAGATAAAAGGCCTTCCATTTATTTCTAACGCAAAAATTGCATCGTTAAGCTACGTAAGAATAATAAGATTAGGTGTTTCTTTACTGTACATGTAGGGATTTGTGATGTACGCATGAATATGGTTGAAATGAATGAAGCTCTTTCAGCCTGCAACATGTTCATGCAACCGTGTGAATTGAAGTGTTTATGCTGTTTGTTGATATTGATATTGTTACTGAAATGGAAATCTGTAATATCATGATGATATTATCATCGCCAAAATACGGGGAAATCATCAGACTGATCAAAGAGAAACGAATGGTGAAAATATGATGATACTTTAAATGCATGAAGGCTTTGTAAAAGTATTGACCATGAATAGACTTATTCCCCAGAATACGAACCAGATTCTAAACCTTTGTGGGAAGTCAAAACAGTTTTCTTTTGAGTTTTCTGTTACGAGAGCACTGGGATCGATCTAGACAATCAACTTTTCCGTATTTTATTTAAAAAGAAAAAGATGATACCACCTTATCTTAACTCACATAAAGAAAAGCAGCTGTTCCAATGCCATGAATCCAAATAGGAAGTTTGAAATCCAAGCATGGTGCCATGGGACACACACAAATTCCACAAAATCCCAAACCCTACTGCACACACAAGATCGAGTGGACCAGCAAACCCACCAAAGATATTTGGCACATATGCCCAAATGTCCAATCAATCTTCCCTTGATTCCAGACAAACAGGAATTCAATTTCCATAGCATATTCTGAAAATTTGTGGGCTTGTCCTTATTCTTGTCGTGTTCTACATTGCTCATCATGTTACAGATTAGCTCTGCATTATTCGTAACAATATCTACAGAAATTGGCGGTCTTTTTCAAATTTTGACATGGTTACAGTTCACATCATTCCTTTTGACTCTCCACCACCATCATGCAGAATTGGAGAGCACTCATTTGGCAGCCATGGAATGGACAGAGCATTGGACTGCAGGCAGGGAAGGACCCGTGAATTATCAGTCAGTCAGAAGCCAACAAACAGACGTGATTGGTTGTTCCAGTGATCTCTGGCCTGTTTCAACCTTTCTGCTCTTTCCACCCTCAGCCTTTCCTTCCAAGTTTCCTCACACCTGCAAAATTTTTTCCCCAGTTTTTTTCTCCGTCATCATTGGCCAAATCTTATCCAACACAGAATGAAATGCATTTGTTTTGTTTTGTTTTCTTTTTTTCTTTACTTATTCTTTTTCTTTCTTATTCTTTTTAACTGTAAAACACTGACCTCTTCTGCAACAGGAGTCCGGACTGTCTTAAACGGACAGAGTTGCAGTAAACGCCCGTCTGTAAAAGAACAAAATCCACAGAGCAATGATGAATGGATTACTTTGGGCTAGAAATTTAGAAAATGAAAAGATTTGTAGTACTATCCATAGTTTGAATTTGTTTTTAACAATTCAGGACTTTCAAATCATAGCACATCTGTTATGATTGCAATTGATGTTGCAAGGAGTAGTGGCTACAGAGAGAGATCATGTATTGAGTGAAACCTGACGGCAGATAGGGCATTTGGAGTTGCTGCTAGCAGTCTTCAAGCCAACAATGGTGGACACAGAGGCGCTGCTACAGGCACAGCTGTTGCAGAAAATGTGGCCGCATCCCAGTGCGACTGGCTCAAACACCATTTCCTGGATTTCACTATCAAATTCTGTGAAAACCTCATTCGGCCTTGTATTTAAGGCGTAATCAGAATATAGAACTCATTTTAGAATTGGGTTATAAAATCCTGACTCAACCCATTCTGACATTTTACAGAAACAATTCAACTGATTTCTTGGGCTTGATTATTTAAGTCTAGTCTGAGGGTTGAACGCAGATTGGGCAGTTGAGATTGAACTTACCAAGCAAATTGGGCAGTTGAGATTGAAGTCCATCTTGAAGAATTCATGCTTGCAACAGATTATGGTGGGCTCGTTCATCTCATTAAAAGTGAAGCTGCATGCGAATCCGTTCATGGCTCTTTTCTGGTTGGGGCTTGCAGAATTGATGTACAGAGCACAGAGCTCAATCAGCCATGAGGATTTCAGCAATTCTACTCGCTTGTTCTGCAGCTTCTGCAGTTTCTCCCCGCCGTCCCCATTCTGCAACTGCAAGCCAAGTGCTAAGAAGTCTGAACAGATATCAATCTAGAGAATAATCAAAACTAGTATGGTTTCATTCTGTAAGAAGCAGAAAATTGTGGAGAATGATCAGAGTAATTAAAGAAAATTCACTCACTTTTTCGAATTTGCTGAGAAGTTTTCTTATGAACATGGCGTTTCTTGCAGCATACATGATCAGACTGCAGGTCTCCTCCATCATCTTGAGCTTGGCGTCAGGGAAAAGATTTCTTGGTCGCCACAGAATCTTTTCAAATCCACAGATTATCCGATGAGGGCGAAGCAAACTCCTGGAACAGGACGCAAAACTCCTTTCTACTGAGGAAATCTGACTAGTGATTTCGGTCAAAAACTTTTCCTGGCACTCTGCAAACCTCACAAATGATCAGTTTTCTCAGGAAGAAGAGTAGAATACTTCTTTTGCAAGCTAGAATGCACTAAACGTAAGTTCTTCTATCCATTTCATTGCTCATCGCTGAAATGAAGTGGTTCTTGGATAAAATTGGAAAAACAGTAGGATTTCACAATCAATGCAAGAAACAACTAATTTCAGAATACTTCCTTTCCAGCAGGGATCTGGATAAACCAAACCAAACAGCTGGGTTTTGCTTGCAGCAATTACCTGCACAAGGGCCATGTTTAGGAAGGTTTTGATCAGGCTCCACCACATCGTCTTTATTGTGAGGACAGTTTCTGAGCATAGCCTTGAGTTTCTTGTATTCAATATTGAAGCATGTATCAGCAATCAAGCATGTGGCCTTCTTTTCATCTTCTTGTTGCTGCAATTTTTTCTCAGCATCCTTACACTCCAAGGACTTTCCTCTGCGAGATTTCTTCATCAGGGATTCTTGGGTCCTTCTTGTTCTTCTGATTTCCTCCTCCTGTTCTCGAATTTAAGCTCTTTGGTTATGGGAGTTTACCAAGAAAATGGTCCACTGTACATTAGTTTAATAAACCAAATCAGACATCCATCGTCATCAAGAAAGCGAAGCTTATTGGCAGCATCACCATCAAGATAACCACAGTGGGATTGGGGATGGATGGATTACCCTGAGGAATGAAATTGAGGTTTGTTGTGAATCGCACTCTGGGAATGCAGACAAGAAAGCCTCTGCAGAATATTACTAATGGATTCCATTTCATTCCATGGCCTACTGCTGCTGTTTCTGCTGTTGCAGCTGACTGCACAATCCATCAACCCTCTCTTTCTCTATCTGCTTTTCCTTATCTCTGATAAATGATGCAAAGCAAAGCAAAGAAAGGCATGTTTGGATGATTGGATTGTTCATAGAACTACGGGAGGCCTGTAATGTCTTAAATTGCAGCATGTGGGGCTGGCCTCTGATACCAGGGTTGGCCAGGGGGCGCATGCCTCTTGTGCTCTCTATCATGCAAATTACATGTGGGTTGTCCTGATTGCAAGTATCAAATCCTGTATGGAATAAGGAAAGCATACCATCATCTTCATCTTCCGTTTACCTGATTGGGCATATTCTTCCCCTGATAGTTACGGACTTGCACATTAGAAGATGAAAGATGACGATGATGATAAAAAGAGAGGGCGACTCCTTTGCTAGACCTGTTGCATGGTCTAGTCATTTATTTTGACAGTCTGTCTGCAGCTTACACTATGAAATTATAATGGCTTTCGAATCGAATCTTCAGTGGTCTGAGATATGAAACCATACCACTTTCCAATATTATTTTAACATACTTGCGGAATAATATCTGAAGCAGTTGCTACTTTTTCGTTATTAATCTTTTCTCCAATAACCCTGATTGGACAATGAGAGCACTATTGGAAAGGTTAACACAGAATATAAGTATTGTACACAAAGAATCTAGGTAATGTACAGATGGAATTAAGACGCGCCTAATTTTGCTGTCGGATTGTGGAGACATACCGTTTGTAATTTCCGTCTTCCTTGGTTTTAATAATCTCAGTTTCGTTGTGTTTAAACGGGTAAGCATGATTTATTGTTAAAAATTAGCCCTCATGATTCATGCTGGTTCAAAGCAAATTAATGAATTTTGACTTTTTATCTCATAAACCATGGGTGTCGAACCTTGATAAATATTTTATTTCATTCAATCCTTAGTGGTTGCTTTGGCCAAAGTGCGTTTATCCTTATTTTATTAACGTTTTTGTTTAAGTTGGTCAAGTTGTCCCAACTATGTGGGATTATTTTCACATGTATGGTTACCGTATTCCAAAATCATTCTAAGAAGGTTTTCTAATTTATAATTTATATTTATTTTTAGCTTAGCAATAAGGATCTTGATCTAGTAACCCTAAGTTATAGGGTTCAATTTTACTGGGCAACACTAAATTATAAATTTAAAAAATTCAAGCTAGTTATTTTCTAAATATTTAGATGATCAAGCATTTATCCTAAATTCTTATAATAAGTCCAATTAGAACTTTATACCTTAATCATTGCCAACCAAAATTGAATCCATGACTTGGATCTTTCAAATCAAAAGTCTTACTACTAGGCTAACACCTCATCCAAGGCAATGTTATATTCCTCTATAAGGTCACATTTGAGACTAACAATGAGGTATTAACTAGTGGTAAGACTTTTGATTTGAAAGCTCAAAGTCATGGGTTCGATTTTGGTGGGCAATGTTGAGTTATAAAGTTCTAATTAGACTATTTATTTTAGGGTATATCTATCTTACAATTATTTCAGGTTCTAACACCTCAAAATATTATATTCCTCTATAAATCAAATTCTTTTTGCATTCCAATACAGGCCCCACTCCCTCTTCTTAGGTTAAGCAAGTAAATTAATTATGTAGGTTAAGCTAGTGATAGGTGGATCAATTAGTTAGCTCATTAGTCTTGTTAGGCAAAAGGTTGCTAGTTCGAATCATATTCATAGTATCAAACTATGAATATTACATTTGGAAGCATAGATGCAATGTTATCTTTCAAAGGATTGATTATTCCGATATATGTCATCTAACTATTATGGAAAAATTGTAGATCTTATGCCTTGTTCATTTCCAACTCAAATCTCAAGCATCAAAGTTCAAAATGGATATTCATCAGTTGATTCATCTCTTACAACCTTGGGAAAGACATGCAATTTCAAGCAACCTTCTTCAACAAGAATAATTGCACAGAAGCTTCCCTTCTTAATTTTGAGTGGAGTCACTAAATAAGAGTCTCTCTGTATATTCTCGAGTGTTATCTTCCCCATACAATTTTCTACCAATCTTTCTCTTCTACTGGGTCAGTTGATCTTAGTGGATGGTAGTTCCTCGAATTGGGTTTCCTCCTTTCGTGATTAGTAATTTATGAGGATGTTTCCCAAAGTAACATCCCTCATAATTTAAGTTTTCCTTCTCTATCTAATCTATGTGACTTAATGTGGATTATGTATTTGTTACTCTTTCTCCTCACTCCCCCCCACTATTCATAGTATCATTAAATTTCTTTCTAATTCTTTTAAAAGTGATGAGTCATATTTTGTAGGGCCACAATGTCAAGTATCCAATATCAGGGCACAACCTCGGATGTCAGGCATCCGATATCACCCCTTCCATGTGAGCCTATAAATACCACACTTGGGTGCATGGTTGGGAGATGGCACATAAATTTTAGATAGCTTTTCATAGATTTTAGAGTAGTCAAAATTTTGTTTTCTAGTGCATGCCTGCAATGTGATGTTGAGTGATTGTACAACATCCTTATTCAAGTGTGACGTACATGGATGCATTACATGACTGGCAATAAAGATCGAGGTTACTTTCATCATTGCATCATCCACTTAGAATTATTATTGCTTTCAATTGCTTAAATGTTTACTATTTTCCTTGGCTAATGTTTTCATTTATTGCTCTTTATTATTCCTGTCATTAAGTAGAATGAGTAAGACTAATCGTGAGCACTTAACTATAATTAGTTGATAGCCCAATAGTGTATCATTTGGTGCACCTAACAACGTACGCTTGGTAATCCAAACAATAGTTACACAAAGTCCAAGGCATGTACAGATGATTAGGAATGGATAGTCATCACACATAGACTAGTTTAGATTTTACTTTCCATTGTTAATTAACTTAATTAATTTATCTCTTTATTATCATTAGGAGTAGTTGAGGGCTTGACAACATTAATCATATGTCTCACTTTGAACTAAACCATATGTGACAAAGCTATCATTAGTCAAAGTGAAAAAACAAAGAACTGTGATCAAGGCATAATGATTTAGATGCATAACTAGTCCCATAAACGAAATTCAATCGAATCATGCATGAATGCTTATGATTTGTATGGTTGGGCATATGGGTACCTTGTCATTCATCATTAGTATCATTGCTGGGGATAGTGCTAGTTATCTAGATTAGTTATATTATACACAATCACTGTAAATGCATTAACAATGTATCTTTTTTGAAAATATTAAATCACACACATCATTAACCAACAATAATGTCTCTCTCACAAGGAGGTGATAATGCATTGTATAGCAAAAGCATTCATTAGAGAATTAATGAGATATATGACAAAGAAAATTGGAGTGATCAACTTCATGCAAGGGTTTCATATGTTCATGACCACCTTGACGACACTCAAGGACTACATTTACCTAAGGCAAGAGGTGACAAAGTAAGTCCTAGAATAGGGGAGGCCTCAAGGCCTAGGACCTCCTCAAAACCTGGAAAAGATAAATCAAGGGACCTTGGGGAACATCATAGAAGCCATGGCAATTCTCCAAGTTCCTCATTCTCCTATTCCTCTTCAAAGTCTAGTTCTAACAAAGATGAATGTAGGTATAAAGACCAAGCTCATCATTGGCATCAAAATAAAAATAAAAGTAGGAATCAAAACCATGGGAAAAATCAAAGATGTCAAAATGAACATAGACAAAATTTTCATAATTAAATGACAATTTTCATCACAACATGTTTGATGATGATGAACCATTATTGGCCACTAAGAGCCTAATGCGGATCATAGAGGTAGTTAATATACCTCACGAGCATCACAAGGAAAGTGGCCTACCTAGGCTTGATATAAACAATATCCCTAAATTTGCAAGAGGCTATGATTTAGATCCACAACATCATGTACAAGCCTTCCATGATGCTTGTGCCTTCTACAACATTGAAAGTGGGTGCCAAAAGCTTAAGCTCTTTCCCAGGACACTAATTGATAGAGCCAAAGTGTTGTATAGGTCATTAAAACCAAATTCAATCCGATGGTGGGTCACATTGTTGGAACTCTTCAATGAGAAATACTAAACCTATGCAAGGGTGTCCAACCTAAGGAGATAGATCCATNTGTATAGGTCATTAAAACCAAATTCAATCCGATGGTGGGTCACATTGTTGGAACTCTTCAATGAGAAATACTAAACCTATGTAAGGGTGTCCAACCTAAGGAGATAGATCCATGAATGGAGACAAGAACAATGTGAACCCTTGGACATGGCCTTAGATAGATATTATTCTCTACTGAATAGATGCCTAGGCCATGGTTTCTCTAAGGAAAAGCAACTTTTCCACATCATAGATGGGCTTCATAATAAAACAAGGGAGACCCTTGGGATGTATGCTCCAGGTCAATTATACAAGCTACGAATCCATCAAATCCAAGATCTAATTGAGCATGTGGCAAAAGAATAAGGAGAGCTATGAAAATGGCATAATGTTGAGAAATATCACTAGGACCCAACTCTTCAAAAGAAAAAGGTCCACATTTATGGTAAGGAAAAAGAGGCAAGTCTTAATAAGGTGATTCCACACTTTGTCAATGCAAAAGTCTATCGATGAACTTGAAGCAAAGTTTAATAGGATGTCGAAGTGGATAAATGGGAAAGTTACAACTTTCTTAGAAGCTGTAAAGGAGAAAGTAATGAAAAATAAATCAAGTAATCACAATAAATCAAGGAAGAACCAAGAAACAACTAGAAACACTTATCAGTAAACAAGGAAAATGGCTGAAGAAAGTGAGGTTATAGACTCAACCACAAACGAAGATGATAGATGTGACATATGCATATATGGTCATTTGAAGGACCATTACTTAGGCATGTTGCATCTACATGAGTATTGGGCTTTTGCATTAAATCCCAAGTTCATACAGAAGCACATGTCTAGGAAATTCCCTTTTCCACATGATAGTTATAAATAGTTCCACAACCAATCATACTTTTCTAGGGGGACTTCTTACCAGCCTCAACACCATCATCAACTACAATGGCAAAACCCACAGTTGTGAGGGAGGCCATCACCAAACTAGCCCTACCCTTACTACTAGCCGAAACCATATGGATATTATGTTCAACAACCTATTTCTCCAACTAATTCTATGTCCTCTACTTCAAATTACTACTATCACTCCACTAAGTACCATCAACAGGATCACCACCTTGCACATCTTACCCTCCATCCTATCCTCGATATTCTCACACTCCACCCCATCACATGCCACCACAACATCAACAAAAGAATACCATTTTTGCTATGCATAGGCCACCATCCATTGTTGCTCCAAGCCCCAACAAAAGTAATGAATCTAACAATGTGGGGAGACAAATGAATCCATGCATACCTAATAGGGATCAAGGGTGCAATCATGGGTCAGACATTCATAATGTTGACACAACTCATACTCTAACCCACTATACATTTAACAACCAAATGTGTGAACAACAAATTATCTATGCAGCTACCACTAAACCAAGAGACACCCAATGGCTCAAAAATGAAAGGGTAACACTATTTTACACATGCATGGAGCCTACCTATCTACTTATTAATTCTTGTCATAGTCAAACACTTAGTCGTGGGGAAAACATCCCATTCTAACATTCAGAATTAATAGGTGTTTTTCATCTTTTTATTTTACAATTTTTTATCATTTTCTTATTTCTTATACAAATGTTTCCTATCCTTTTCAACCTTTTCCATATTTTGTTTTCATTTTCTCTATCAATAATCTCCCTTGTGAATAAAATGATCATGTAGCCCATTGAGGTGAAGTTTTCTCTATGTTTTTGAGTCATAAGAGATAGATTATTTGGATAGTGAGGCCACACATCCATCCATCCATTCTATTAATAAGAGGTTCTTACCTTGGTCATAATGATATTCTTTCCATCATCAAACTAACAATAAATTCATAATCATTATGTTTGGGTAGAAAAGTGAAGAACCAAGGGGGAATGTGAAGGGTTTGACATCAAGGGGATTTGTGGATTTTCTTTTACCACTTCTGTATGTTCTATCATGTTGCTAAGGTTGTAATTATATCTTGTAGATCTAATAAAAAATGGAAGTAAGAGTAAAATAAAAGGGCACTGAGTAAATTTCTAAGGGTCCCACTAGAACGATATGTTACCCATGCTTGAAGGTTAGCAGTTTCTTAGAATCCATCAAAAAAAACCACAAAACATGCCATGACTAAACTCCTCCCTTGGAAAAAATGCCAAGTGATGCTACTCCTTGCAATGATAGTTGTCAATCAAAGAAATGAAATAATGCGATGTTACTAGAACATGTTATGGACTTGGTTTGAATCTTAGGCAGAAGGGCTAATGATTATTTAACCATTAATAACACACACATATTCATTATGCCTATTGTAAGGCACCTCACATCCCAATTCCTGCAATCCCTTCTAAAATCCATCTCATCTCGCTATCTGTATGATCCTAACTTGTGGTTTTCTCAATTTGGTGGTTTTAACATGTGTGTTTTGTTTCACAGGTATGTGTTGCATACAAACCCTTTGGTACCTACAGACATTTTTAGGTGTAGTCATAAAAGGGCAGTAAGGGTTGACACCTAATTTGGGGAGGACCCACTTGTATAATTGTTGTGACTTGTGCTTTTTAATACAACCAAATCATCTTAAACCTTCCAATTTCATAAATGATAAATTCAATGCTTTCCTTTATCATATAACTAATCTACTCCACACCATAAATTTAATGATCCTTTTCTTGCATCTTCCAAAGCTTTTTAATGCATGCAATTCCATCTTCTAACACTTCTAGTGCCTAAATATAAATTCTCACTTATCCCAAAACTTTGGATTTGACCCGAAATCCTTCCATCTATCATAGAGCTTTATTTTCCATGTTGACTACTGATGAGTGGCAAGGTACCCCTACACTCAACCATACGAATACGAGCGTAGCATGGGCAATCCGGTCGAACTCCGCAGACTAAGTGCCTACACACCTCATGGAACACTTAGGGTTAATCATTCATTATCTTCCTTGACTTACTTGTAGTTGTCACAGTGTATGGTTAAGTAAGTCTGCGGTATGTGATTTTTATGTTTTTTTATGTTTTTATCTCCTATGCTAACAAGGTGAAGGGTGAAGAGACTAATTGACTAACTTTAACTAACTTACTAACTAAGCCTGAATTAACCTAGCATCAGCATCCATTCCCACTTACCATTCACACCTTGAACCAATGCAACCTTGGTTACTAAACGCTAGTCATTGCTGGGATCACCAAGCGTAATGCACGTGCTCGAAGTGGTCGTACTGAGGCATTTAACTAGGAGAGAAGGGTTGATAAAGACTTAATAACTAATAAAGCATTTAAATGACAACTAATAAATAACAATAAATAAAATCCTAATTAGCCTATTCCATGCACTACAAGGTTTATCCAAGAAGTTTGTCTTTATTACCGTACACAAACTTGTGTTCAGGTACAATGTCTGCTTGAATAAAGATCCATTTGCTTTGGAGTTCCTACTGCGGACACATGGAAATTAATCTATCTCTGCAAAGGTAAAACTGCCAGAGTTTCCCTATGATCTAGGCCTAGAATAAGAAACAAGGGAGAGCCGCCTCTTATTTATAGACTTGGCGGCACACTGCAATATTGCATACGTGATATCATGGGGGACGACGTGATATCGCGAGGGATGCGATTTCGCAGTGGCCGCGATATCACATACGTGATATCGTGGGGGACGATGTGATATCATGAGGGATGCGATGTCGTGGTGGCCACGATATCACGTATATCGCGTCCCATCAACTACCCTCATAGTATGTATATTCAAGCACACTAATATCAACTATCCAATATCAAGTCAAACTTGACGTTGGGTACCCAATATTGGCTACACAATATCAGGTTCATAAAAACTATATATAGGATCCCCATGGTGCTCCAAAATCCATTCTCATCATTTGAAGCTAGGGGAGTTTTGAATTTTTCTCTTGCAACTAAGAGCTCTACGCAATCAACTTTCACTTACAATATTTTGCTCCATACCACTTTGATTTTTTTGGTTTTTGAACATATGTGAACCTGGAGTGTTCAATTTAGTTGGGGTAGGGTGCTTGTATGGAAAATTTGCATCGATTTTTCAAAATTTACTATTGCCGGAAAGGTATTATAAGGCTAAGAATGTTAAAAAATTTAAGTGTTTTAATGAAAAATCAATCATATAAATGTCAAAAACCCTAATTCTCTCACTCAAGGAACCATAATCGTCATGATAAGCCATACATAAGAAAAAAGAGGCTAATTGTAAAGGATCATAAAAGAAGATTAACACTTTTTGGGCATTTTTTTTTGAAAATTTTTCTAACTCTACAATCATATGAGCTAAAGAACTTAATGAAACCAAGGTCATGAGTAAGGTATAAACCTATTAATGATCAGTAATAATACCTTAGTAACATTAAACCTTTAATGGATTGTAGATGGCTCTAAAAAGAGAAGGACAAGAAAGACCTTTGCAAGGAGAAAGCAAACACTTGAGAGGTGGTTGAGGCTAATCAAGAGAACAAGGCCCACCAACTAAACATGAGAAATAGGAGGCCCAATCAGTTAGCATTCATCAAGAGGCTCTTGCTACAGGGCAATTGATCCAAGGAGAGGCAGCAAAACCACAAGCTACGGTGCAAGGACAATGCCTCACATTGTCCTAAGAATGTCTTGAAGTCATCCAAGAGAAATCCATGTTGACCATGGTCATTGTGGAAATGAACTTTGATCCATTTATGGCATTTTCTCTTGAGACAATTCAAACTCAACTCCAGGAATCACCATTATGGCACATCCTTTCAAAAAGTAGAGAATTGTACCTTGATGAGATGTACCAATTTTGGCACAACAAGGAAGAAGGAACCATAGTTAACATTAACAAAGTCACTATTTCGTTTTTAGTCAAAGCAATCATAGAGGCTCTAAATCTGCCAAATGCGGGGGCCAAATTGATGCATCTATCCATAAGGCCTGATCTAGAAATAAGAAAGTTGTGGCTGAAGTGAGCATACAACAAAGACAATAAGACATATAATGAGTTAACTCTAGAAGAAAGGACCTATTTTAAGATAGGCGCATGCCACCTCTTTCCTACTAAATTGCTCAATAGAATCTCAACCTACGCAGCTAGGAGAATGCAATATTAATGGTAAATACAATGTTAATCTTCCCAAAATGTACTTCATGGAGATCCAAAGGTGGTTCGAAGAAAAAAAGGTAGGGAAGCCAACACTGTCATTCCCTTGCCTAATTAGGAAGTTGTGCAAGCACACTAGAATCCTAGGTTACACTAATGACACTCCTAGGAGGGCTCAAAATGCTTCTTTTGCTGAGTTGCTTAAACCTACAGCACCAAGGAAAGACCTTGATGAAGAACAAGAAATAGAAAGAATCTAGAATCGAAAAAAGAAACAAAGCAAGAGCCCTAGCAATGATGTAAGCCACAAGTTCCACCTCTACCACCACAAAATTACTAGCCTACAATGAGTCATTTGCAAAGAATTGGTAAAGCTCTCAGTTGGGAAAGTAGGGATGAATCAAACCTCTTCCAAGTTATTAATGATGTCGTACAACCCACCGTTTCTACTGATCCATTAAGAGGACAATTTTTTTTACAATCTGGAGGAGAAGCCCAATGGTCTCAACAAATCTCTAGTAACCCTACATCTTTTTAGGTGATCCTTGAAATAGGAGAAGGTGCCACAGTCATGGTCATGCAACATCATGATGCAGCATGCGCAACAAAGGTAATAAGAGATCACATCAAAGAATATTTTAATGTGCCTGTTGTGCTCCCAGTGAACTTAACTAGGACTAGAGATGCCCAAATGCTAATTGGGACTTCAATGACTTCTATGATCCATGAGAATGTACTTAATCAATTGCTATAGACTAGACAAGTAATGACAACTGACATCCCTAGTGATGTCACTATAGTGCAATTAAACCTTATTGCTACAAAAGGGAAGTTGGTCATGGCAGAGACCAATGTAGAGCATGCATAAATAGAAGTACATTGACTACAACAAGATCTAGTCACCCTGAGAGCTAAAAGATGGAACCTTGCCCAATTTATTGCACCTAACCAACTAGACTAATTTTGAATGAAGCAGCTGAACTAATTGATTAAATAGAATAAATTTGGTAAGCAAGAGAAGAAGAAGGCAATATGGAATGCCTTAGTTGCTGAAGCTTAAGCATATGCCCATAAGAAGGCATTGATCATTGCACAAGAATAGAATAAGCATATTACTACTGACAATGTCAGGTTGATCACTATTGAGAAAAAAAAGAACATTTTGGAAGAAAGTTTCCACCAGTTGAGAGAACAATTGATGAGGGTCAACCAAGACATTAATAGAGTGGCTAGAGAAAATCAAACTCTCTCAATGGAGGAGATCCACACAATTCGTCAAAAATTTATAATCGAGATAAGCACGTGGCAAAATAAGGCCAAGAAACATGAGAAGCTAAAGAAGCATTTCCAGGACTAGGTTGGCATGTATAAGCAAATTAACAAAAAATACATCTAGATGGAAAAAGCCTACATCAAATCCATGTTAGCGCAAAATCCTAACTAGTAGCCCATCCTAGATAGTTATGCCCTACTCCACTAAGTGGAAGTAAAGAATAAAGACTTGCAAATTGAAAACTTAAAGGAATACATGGCATTGGCTAACCTTCGATATGCCAACCTTACCATGTTAACAATAGGTCAACTTAGAAATGAACTAAAACAGCAAGTAGTAGCTACCTATGCATTATATAAAAAAGAGTTTGTTGTTATGAAAGATGCTCTATAGAAGCTCCACATGGTAAATTCAGAATTGCAAATAATAAAGGCTCGCTACCATGGGTAGAGAGATGTAGCCTCAAACCTAGCTAAGAGATTAATTAATAACCATGAATTGAATGAAAAGGCTAGGGCCTTCAAGGAGGAACAATGGTAAACAAAATGTTCCTATAACTACCATGCTCATGGGATGTACTAGTTCTAGCACACATCGGCTTAGCAGCCTAGATGGTACATGATCCAAGGATGGAAAACAAAAAGTTGTAGGCACTTCTGAACCACTACAAATTTTAGAAGCCTATCAATAAAGGGAAGCAACCAATGGACGAGCCATGGCCTCTGGAAACTACATGAGCTTTCCCAATTTTGTGTCTTGTAATGTTGTGTCCATTTTTTTTGTAAAACACCACTATGGCATGAATGAGTCAATTTGCGTATTTATTTAAGTTATTCAATAATCCCATGCCTTCCAATTTTTTTTGTACAGAACTTGTTCCTCATTTCGTTTAACTTGAGGATGAGATTTCATTCAGTTGTGGGGGTATGATGAGTCATGTTTTACAAGGCCATAATATTAGATATTTGATATTGGGGCCGCAATGTCAAGTGTAATGACCAAAAACATCAATGGTTGGAATCATCGAGGGGCCAACAAATGCACAACCTTAACCCCGCCTTCGCACAAGGGCCTTGCTGGAAAATAGAGGCAGAGTACCCTTGGATAGTCTTGTAGATCAAATAGGAACTTTGTCAGTTGCAACTAGGGTAGTGGGTGCAACCGAGGGGTGGCATGGTTAGCTAAAATGCAAATGCAAACAACACAAAAATGGTGCTAAGTGTCAAAGCAATGTTTCATGGTGCTAAGTGTAGAGTGTAGCCATGAAATGGGGGCAAGCGTAGCCAAGGGTTTCGACCAAAATGAGGGTGTCAACCCATGGAGACTACCACTCAAGCGTAGTATAACTTGATGACGTGTGAAATTGTGCGAAAAGACACAAGAAAAATGCAAGAAAATGCTAGAAACAAGAGAGAGAAATGGAACACAGCTCCAAATGAGAACATAGTTAACTCCAAAAGGATCTTAGAAGGTATACAGTGTACAACAGGAATAGTGGAAGCACAGTCATAGTCTCAGTGGTGTTGGGCCATGAAGTCTGGTTGTGATGAACCATGCTTGTTGGGTTGGTTACTACAGTGTACCATGTGGTGTTCTACAAGGCTACAACAGGGCTATAATGGACCATGATGTGCAACTATGCCTCTCTGCCAATGCATTTGGGTCTTGTTTGCCCAAAATGCTTAGTGCCGAATGCCAAAAGCCAAGTGCTAAAAATGTTCATGTCAAAGGAATACCAATCGCTTTGGAATGCCAACTACTTGAAAATGCCAACCACCTAGGAATGCCAACTACCTAGGAATGCCAACTATCTAGGAATGTCAACCATCTGGGAATGTCAACTGCCTAGGAATGTTAGTCATTTGGGAATGCCAACCGCCTAGGAATGCCAATTGCCTGGGAATGTTAACCGTTAAAACGTTGGGAGTCCAGGGGTATTTATAGGGCTAGGGTTAGTGCAAAACATGGATCGAATGCCACGTGGAAGTGTGGTAGGTGGGACTATGAGAAAAATTCAAAAAAATTTCTAAGTTTGGAGGTGACCAGAAAAGTTTGAAAATTTTCTAACTCTGGTTGCTATGCTCACCCTGTGTTATGTGCAGGATGCGTAACTTAGCAATTAGAAAAAAAATTTGCAAAACTGGTAGTTGGAGCTAAATACACTCAACAGGGCAAAGTGCCATTGTTTTGATACTTAGCCAAATTTGCAATCAAGACACCAAGGTCCAAAATTTTGTGGTGTTTCATCAAGTATCCAATATCAAGGCATAACCTCCAATGTTAGGCATCTGATATTGCCCCTTCTATGTAAGCCTATAAATACCACACTTGGATGCATAGTTGGGAGATGGTAAATAGATTTTAGATAGCTTCATAGATTCTAGAGTAGTCAGAATTTTGTTCTCCAGTGCATGCCCACAGGGTGATGTTGAGTGATTGTACAACATCCTTATTCAAGTGTCACATACTTGGATGCATTACATGACTAGCAATAAAGATCGAGATTACTTTCATCATTGCACCATTCACTTAGATTTACTATTGCTTTCAACTGCTTAAATGTTTACTATTTCCTTAATTAATGTTTTCATTTATTGCTCTTCATTATTCCTGTCATTAAGTAGAATGAATACGACAAATCGCGAGTGCTTAAGTATAATTACTTGGTAGTCCAGCAGTGTATCATTTGGTACGCCCAATGATGTATGCTTGATAATCTTAGCAATAGTTACGTGAAGTCCAAGGCATGTATGGACAATTAGGAATGGATACTCATCGCACATAGGCTAGTTTAGATTTTACTTTCCATTGTTAATTAACTCAATTAATTTTATCTTTTTATTATCATTAGGAGTAACTTAGGGCCAGACAACATCAATCATCATATGCCTCACTTTGGATTAAACCATATGTGACAAAGCTATCACTAGTTCAAGTGGGAAGAAAACAAACTGTGATCAAGGCATAACAATTTAGATGCACAACTAATCCCATTCACAAAATTTGACTAGATTATGCATGAACGCTTGTGATTTGTATGGTTGGACGTAGAGATATCTTGTTGCTCATCAAAAAGTATTATGTTAACTATATGTCTTAGATGTACTTATAGTCTTCTTTTAGGTTTTAAATATAAGATGGACAATATATATTATTGGAAGTGTGGTGCTAGCCTAGTGGTAAGACTCTTCATTTAAAAACTCGAAATTATGAGTTCAATTTTGGTGGACAATGCTGAGTTATAAAGTTTTAATTTAACTATTGTTGATGTGAAAATTTGGGCAATGAGGCAAACTAACGTACAACGTCACTAAAGTGCTTGAGGGCACCTTGCTTATGGGCACAGCTAGCCTAGGAATAGTCTAGGTGGGTGAGAAAATGTAATCGATAATTTTAAATAAAATCATTAAATTTGAAAATATTAAATTATTTTCAAATAGAAATATTGAAGATGAAATAATTTAGAAGGATCATAATATTAAAAAAAAAATAACATGAAGCAAAGAAAAGAGAGAACTTAGCAAATTCATTAATGGTTGCAAATAACCATGGTGGTAGTATATAGCAACTGCAACAAGTGGTATTGATAGCTTGCAAACAACATCACAATCCAGTAATGACTAATAGCAGCAACAAAAACAAGCATCCAACAACAACCAATTGTAGGTAACAATACTAACACCAAGCAATGAGTTGCATGTAGCAACAACAACACTAATATTGAAAAGGAAAAGGGGTATAGGATGAGGAAATGATGGGATGGAACACTAGAAGAGAACTGAGAAGGAAAGAAGTAAGATATGGAAAGCAAAAGAGAGAGAAGCTCCTCTCTTGATGATGATCCCTTCTTCATCCATGTGTCTAAGTTTATATAGCTCTTCCTTTGTTCTCCTAATTATTTCTCTCTTTGGAAGAGAAGCATGATTGCCATGTCTTAGGAAGTGAAGCATGGGTGCCATGTGTCTTTACCCATGGGAGTTGGAGATGTGCTTTATTTTAAACTGAATCTTCCAACTTATGTTGCAAATATGCCTTACAATTTAGCCTCCTTGTTTTCCTCTTTGTCAAGCAAAAATAAACTCAAAGTATTTTAAAATCATAAATTTTAAATAAGAGAAAAAGCTATTACTTATTATTTATTCATTAATTTTATTATTATTATTTTATACCTATAACAACTCATTTACTTTTTTTATTATAATGTGGATAATTCCACACGCTTATTCCCCCAACAATGATGTCACCGTAACTCTCAAAATATAAATTCAAAAAATTCTGAATAAGAGGAAATTTCCAAAATACCCATTTTTCGTGCTACTGGCACCCCTATTTCTGACAAGATCATCCTGCTCAGATACATCAGAAATCCCAAACCGTAAGTTCCAAACTGTAGGCCGCCTAAATTTATCCGAAATCCCGAATAATTAACTCCAAATCCGAAACCGTCAGCCCAATTGACAAAATACCAGATTTACCGGCATTCTAAACTCTTAATCCCAGGCGCCTAAACTTATCGAAAATCCATGACTATAACCCACCAAAAAAAAGTTGTCAATCGCTAGGACAAGCATTGAACTTGTCTGAATTCAAGAAAGAAACCAAAAAAAAAAATAGCAGCAAACCATGGCCTTGAGAACGAAGATAACAGAGCCGGAAACGCGGATCCGGACGAAAGCAAGCGCTTGCAGAAAGTAACGGATCTGAGCTCAAGTAGAATCCTACTGGTCAGCGAGGGTTTGGAAAGCCTGAAATTTCAGAAGGAGCAGTTGCAGAGATCCGTGAAACGCCTGATGGGAGAGGAGATTGAGGATACGAGACTGGATGAGCTCGCGCAGCTGGAATGACTTGTGGAGGCGGCCATGCGCAGAATCAGGGCGAGTAAAGAGAGTAAGATGATCGGCAGCATTGAAGAGGCTAGGGTTTGTAAAGAAAGGGATCTTGCATATCAGAATCGCGAACTTCGCTTGCGTTCTCCCAAACTCTTGGATCCGTTCCAATGACTGCAAAATAGAATACCACCTGCGTTCTCTCAGGTATGTGGAATCCGTCCACCGTGATGGCCTGTGTTGATTTCTTGCTGCAGCTTGGACAGCGAGCATCATGGCAACAATTGGAGCCTCTGTAGATTTGATTGAACACTACTTTCAGTTTCAATTTTCAATTTGATTATTGTTTTGTTAACGACCAGTTAAGTTTCACCGTATCGTGACGGCCAATTCTAGATAAAAACCAAAGCTCAAAGTGGCATGTCAAAAGGGTCGTAGGATGTCTGAATGAAGCTGAAAATATCTTAAAGAAACTTAGAAGATGCAACAACTCTGAAGTGTCGGGAAGCAAATCTAGGAGACAAACTTCAACCGAACACACAAGACCTGCGAACCTAGGATATGTGAACATTTCTTGAATCCAAAGCTTACAATGGATATACATATCGTGACTCATCATTTCTTGAATACAGCTAGTTCCCTAGCTTTAACACCTAAGACACAAAAACTAAGACCAGACACATGACAAGATCAATGCAAAGGAATTACAAATTTACAAATAACTTTAACACAAGACACATTACAAAATTACCACTCTAAGAAGAGGAGCCAGGGAATGGTGGTGGACAAGAAGAGTCCTCTAGCATGTTGGCAAAGCTAAAGATGCCTCAAGCTTGATGGAAATCTCTAACAACTCTTTTGGCTTATATTTGAAGTGTTGATTGTTGTGCATGTCTCCTACTCGTAGTTCAAGAATGCAATTGTTTTACCTATAGATCTACCTTTTGAGGGAGGGCTCTCAGGTTCTAGATCGAACTAGTGTTCTTTAGGTGGAGTCAAAGGGTATTGTCTTTCTAACAATCAATAAATTAAGGCTTAACATCCCTTAACTAATTTCTACACAAGGCTTAGGTATGCATGATGCACCTACCTAACATGTTGGACTGCAACAATGCTAAATCATGTGAAATCTTTAAGCATTCAACCACCATTAAAAAATCATGCATGAAACAATGGTAAGTATAGTCCCTAAAGGAAACATGAAGAATAAAATTACAATTGAATGCTAAACACATATAGGTATAATGAATGACATAGAAGTGAATTGAGGACTTCATCGAAATTTAAGATACATACCCAACTATGCCTCTCTTCCATGACTAAGTTACAAGATACTAGCCTTGGATAACATGAATTAAACACACATATTGAAGAATACAAGCATAAAAAAGAAAGGCATAATAGTAGGAATTGATAAGAAAATGTCTTCCTCATATCCTAACAAATCAAAAGCCTCTAAAACATATGGTACCATCAATCAAACAAACAAAGATGCATAAGAACATTAAGTATGAATCAGTCAAACTTCTAATCCATAATCAAAATATATAGGTAGTGAATAAAGGTGGAAAGAAATAGTCTTAATCAAACCATTAGGCTCATTAAATTGTAACCATACAAACAAAAGATCAATTGAGTACCTTCTGACATGCAACCATAGGCATCTTTGAGAGATAAGCTAGAGCTCACTCGTTCACAACGTCAAGCCACCAAGGGTTCACAAGTGGATCCTTCCCATAGCAAGCCCTTGTCTTTCTTATTCTTTTGAAGCTCACTGATGAGACACCCATGGATTTCCAACTAGTGAGACATTAGCATCAAATGCAAGTTTGTTTCCTTGGATGATCAAATCTCATCCTCCATTTTAGTCTATTAACTTCTTGCCACATACAACAATGCACATAATGGAAGGTAAAAAGATGGGGAATGAAAGATGGACAAGAAAGAGAAGATGAGAGTGCAACATCACTAGATTTCTAGCCAACCATTCAATTAGCTCATGAGAGCATGTTAGCATGTCCTAAACCTTGCAAGAGATCCACTACTACATCCCTTCACTACTACTCATCCACATGATGAAGATAGACCTCTGAGTTTTCCTTCTAAGTGCAATGTCATACCTATCACTACCAATGCCATCTAGCATTAATTGTTCTATGGTCTAACCATTGGTGAAATTGAACCATGGTAATGTACCAAAAATCATCTAGAATTCAAGATTCTTGTTTGGTTTTCTTTCATTAATGCATGTACGCACAACAAGTTTCCTAAATTTTGCTTTACCATAAGCCTCTTATTGATTCCTATAGTTGCACTAATCAATCTCAATCTTAGTAGTGATTACAATGTCATGACCAAGTAATTAGGATTCTCATAATGGGTATGGTCATGGTTTGGGTCAATGATTATGATTGTAACCCCTATGAGAAAATGGATTTAAGATTAGGTAGAAGCAGTATTTAACATTACCAAAGTTTACTAAGAGGAAGACTTCTAGGCCTTCATGATCATGGGTAGGGATGAGCAGGAGATTATCTTGGACTATTACTTTTGGAATTTAATTGATTTGGAAAACTAGTTAAGCATGAGATAGGCTTTGCATGGATATTGGTTTAACCTCATATTTTGATCTTAATTGACAAATCATAAGATCGGTTCAAGATAGTACAAGTACTAATTTGCGTGGACCAATAAGCTTGATGTCATATTGCTCTTCCAGTTACCTCCTCTACTCATTGTTGTTATCCTTATTATTTCTCTTTTATTTTATTTTATTTTCATTTTTTCTTTCTTCTTTTCTTTTTTCCTTTTTCATGAGAAGAGGGTTTTTGATGGTGTGTAGAAACCATGGGAATAATTGGAGTTCCAAATCACCGCCTAGAGTGTTTGACTTGCACACATATGAGAATTCATCTCTCACCACATGACACATACAGGTCCATGAGATCATGGACCTCTTTTGATCAAGGTGGCTAGGAATGACAAGCAGATGCAACTTGATCTAGTTACATCAATCAAACCCATCCAGTGATGATAAGGACCCTCAATGATACATCCTTTCCTTGTCAATGACCAAGCACTCTTCTAAGATTCTAAAGTTGACACCCTAATTTATAAACCCATCACCTACCCACAGTTGTAATAGCATTAGCTTTAATGACTCGCAATGTGAGTTCTAGCTCCTCACTAAATCTAAGCTTGGGTCACCGGTGATGGATAAAGGAAAGGTGGATGGATGAATTCTATTGTGTGGACATTCCACTAATCAAGGCTCCACTTTGGACTCATTTATTACTCTCACATCATCATTGCAACTATACCTCATCCATCAACTATTGGCTTATCAAGTGAGTATTCATAAAGCACATTAGTTAATTTTCCCACACATACAAAACACACTTAAAGAAAATAAAACATCAAATATGATTATACATTAAGCTCAATAGTGCACAAAAAAAATTCTAACTAAACCTAATAGCTTTATTAAAATACATAATAAAAAAGAGGAAAAGAAAGAAAATTTGACATGACATAGAGGATTCCTCTCCCATGACTAATCCATGTATATCACCTGATAGACCTCTAAGTGTAAAATATAAGATTGATCATTATATACTCTCAAAGGAAAATGATATTCTTTGTATGACTTTCAGTGTTGCATATTGATCAAGTAAATCTTGTCTCGCTAGTTTGGATTGTAAATATATGCTACGCTAGAATGGCAACTAGTATGGATGATGTGGGATCCTTTCCATTGAAATTGAAACTTTCCCAAATAGCAATAGCATGAGGGAATGAAATAGAGGATCTTTTCACTAGGTTTGAAATCAAACTATCATGTACGAACATCATGGTGTGCCTTCAAGTAGAAATGTTCTAACTTGTTATGCATTAAGGTGATTCTATGATTTTTATTTAGAAAATTAAGATTGATCCATCCACTACATTTCCCAATGTTTAAATTTCAAGATCAATGGGTTGTCATGAAACCTTTTCATATGCTAGCTTGAATAGGATGTAGCTAATAGGATTTTTCCACATTATTCGATAGGCTCAAAAAACATCATTAAGCTTATTCTCCTAGTCACTTCTACACCTACTGATGAAGTGTCATTAAGTTATGCGTCGACTGGGCCACGTATACGGGGCTGCGTATACGCGGCCACGTCGATGCGGGCCCGTCGACGTAACCTTTCTACGTCAATGTGGCCCTGTTTACATAGCCGCCTACCTCAGCCTATAAATAAGAGGGCCTTCTGCCTCATTTAGGCATCTTTCAGTTAGTTGTAGCGAAGCTCTTGCAGTTTGTTCCCGCAGGATATAGAATATTTTCCAAGTGCCCGCAGCAGGTGTAAGAAAAGTGAGGGGCTCTTTATTCAAGCGTTGATGTATCTGAGCCCATTGGTGTGATGGCAATAAAGACGAACTATTCAAGCATTCCTTGTAGCATTTTGACTTAGCTATTTTATGCATTCAGTAGTTGAAGATATTTATGTTTTATTAGTTACATATTAATTACTTAAGTTTCTATTATTATTATTTTAATCACTATTGTTCATTCGTAGTTCGTAAAGGCCATAAGTACGACCATCTCGAACATAAATCAAACACTTGGTAAACCCAGTGACGCTTAACGTCTGGTAACCCAAAAGTGTTAAGAGATGCTCAGAACGTGCTCGGAAGATGGGATCGGATACTTATGCTAGGAATAGTTAAAGTATAAGCTAGGATAATTATAGATTAGATAATAGTTTATTCCTTAATCTTCGTACCTTAATTAGCTGCCAAAAGATATGCAAAAAGATATAAAAATCATTAGCCTTAATCTCACTTAACCATCGTAATCAGAACTTCACAAGTGAGATTAGGAGGACAATGACCGTTCTAACCCAGGGTTTCACTAATTAGGGTCTGGTGTATGTTAAGTGCTTACAGTCTATGAAATTCGACCAAGTCACGTGTGAATGCCCGTGATTCACATGGTTGGGCGTAGGGGTATCTAGCCACTCATCATTGGCATCATTGCTGGGGACTGTTAAGTCTTACATGCATCATCTAACCTTAGTGAAATTATCATTCAAGTCATTGGAACAGACCTAGGATAGAAAAATTTACGCACGCTAGGTGGATTAAAGTAAATAGTACGGTGCACCAATTACACAGACCATCTAATGTCCAATATGTCTTCTCACAGGAGGGAGATATCCACCCCACCAATGCCACAGGAGTGTCGGGTGGTGTACAAGCATCCCGATGAGTACGCCCCTAATTTCACATTCATCCTACATCAGGATGAGCATCTACGATGGCGGGACATGGAGGGAAATATTATACACCCTTCCGAACAATTGGTTCCTACGATGCTATTTCACAATCTTGGCAGATCGGGCATCCAGGACCTTGGAGCAGAGTATGTCATGGAGGACCATGACTACTGGGACTATTGTCCCACTAAGGCTCAACGGGCAAGAGATCAGCAATAGGAAGACAGATATGAACAGCTGAAGGGAAATAATTCAGTAATCCCTTATTTTCGCAAGGGCTACCAGACGATGGAGATCCCATATTTCATGACACCCATTCAACTGAACTTCCCCTGGGGCAGTAGGTCCTCCAATCCATGATTCATTCCAAGCATCTAGGTGGTCAAGATTCCCAAGGGGATGAAGGGTCACATAGCAAGGATGAATGGGACGATCAGGATCATCATCAGAGTAGAGGGAGAGACCCCTCTCCTTCTTCTCCATCCTCTCGCTCTCCTTCTCCTTCATCTAGCTCAAGCTCTGATCATAACCGAGGTAGAAGAAAGTGAAAGGACAGGGGAAAAAAGGTTCGGAAGGATCGAAAGGAGCAACATAAGGAGATGCACGAACCATCGTGTGATGCTTGCTGGCATGAAAGGAGGGATAGCTGGAATCGTCATAGACATCGTGGTCCCCAATAGAACTATGATTTAGATGAGCCATTATTGGCTACCCGGAGTATGCTCTAAATCTCTAAGGCAGTTCAAATCCCCAATAGGCACATGAAGGATAGTCGGAACAAGCTAGTTGATATGAACCACGTCCCCAAATTTGAAGGGGGATACAACTGTGATCCGCAAACTCACCTGCAAGTGTTCCATGATGCCTGCACCCTGCAAAACATTGACAATGATTGGCAAAAGCTAAAGCTGTTCCCTCGCATGCTCATCAAAGAAGCTGAAAGCTGGTACCAGTCCTTGGAGCTGGAATCAATCAGAAGATGGAGTATGATGCTTGAAATTTTCAATGACAAATATCAAACGTACTCCAGAGTGGTGAACCTGAGATGGTAGATCCAAGGTTGGAAACAAGGGAATCATGAGCCCTTGGATGCCGCCATGAGTAGGTATTACTCATTATTGCATCAGTGCCCTAATCATGGTTATTCTCAGTGGGCATAGCTTTGCCACATCATTGATGGGCTCCATTTTGAAACACAAAATACCCTTGGCGTGTACGCCCAGGGGCGACTGTCAGAGCTAAGGGTCCATTAATTGCAACGCCTCAAACAAGTGGCCAAGGAGGAAGGAGAACTTAGGAAAAAGGAGAGTGCAGAAGAATTCAATCAGGATCCTTCCCTCAGAAAAGGGAAAGTTCATTTTTGTGATGAGGAGGAAGAATCATCATTGGAAGCAGTGGTAAACCGAAAGACCTTGCTATTACAAAAGTTCATATCTGAAATTTCGGCAAAGGTGGATAAGATGTGGGACTCATTAGACGAAAGAGTCCAAGGCATGTTGAAAATCGCAGAGGATTCCAGAGCATAGGGTAATGACCACGATCGGCACATGAAGAAGGAAGCTGAACATGCCCAATATAAGGGAAAGGGTAAGGTTTTTGTAGCAGAGCAGGTTGCAGACTCTGACACCGAGGAGGAAGATGAATGTGGCATATGCCAATATGAACATCCTAAGGGATGTTGTCCTGTGATGTCACATCTTTAAGAGTCTGGGGTGTACGCATTGAACCCTCGCTTGGCACAACGGCAAACACCTTGAAGGTTGCCTTATCCATAAGGAAATTCTAGCTGGCTCCACTAGTAGCAGCAAGGATACTATCCAAGTGGAGAGCCACCACAACCATATGAATACTTCCAACAGTGGTAGCATCCACAAACATGGGGGATGCCACCTCCAAGGTAGCAATACCCTTACAAACAACCAGATCCCTATGGGTACTATGTTCAGCAACCGGTCTCTCCAAGGGACTCTTCCAGTCATGCGACCTTTCAAAGTCATTACCACCCCTCACAGTATTTTCGCCCTCAATCTCCATCACCCCGGGGGGAAAACCCACATCTCTTTTATCCTCCATCACCTTCTCCTGCCACTCCTCCACCACATCCCACTCAACTGCCACCTGCACCTCCGATGCAGGGAGAGATACCACCACAGCCACAGCAATGAAACGCTACGAGTATTATTAACCTGCAACGGGCATCTCAGCCAAGTGGACCGGAACCCAAGCCACAAAATGTTCCTTTTTCTAGCCCAACAATCTAAACATACCCTCGCATACACCTGTGGCCAGTGCCTTTGAACCTACAAGTGCCTCCACTACTCCACCGCTAGAGTAGCCTCCAAGCCAACAACAACAACACTCCAACATCTAGACGGTCATGCTTACACATGCTATGATTGACTGGATCAAAGCAGGTCACCTTCCCCAGAAATTGACTAATTTAGTAAGCCCCCTCATCTATCTTCAGGTGGCAAGGAATGAGCCATGAAAAGCTCTTCTCAACTCAGGATCAGGGGTCAATTTGATCTCTCATGATATGTACAAGAACTGGAACCTTCCCCCGCTAAAGAAGAGCAACATCCAGCTCGAGTTAGCAAACCAGTCCATCACCATTCCCTTGGGATTGTTGGAGGACAGTGTGACCACCATCTGTGGGTAGTCCTACCTTGCTGATTTCCTGGTCTGTAAGGGGAACTTCCCAATCATCATGGGAATGGCCTGGCTTAGCACGATGGATGCACAACTAGGGCTTTGCAACCTATCCCTTGAAATTTCAAAGGAAAATCGTTTTGGGAAGGTTGAGAAGAAACACATTCCATGCATCGCGTACAGTGACTCAAGGTGCAATTGCATGCAGTAATTATGGTCCGCTAAGCGGATATCCCTTCAAACATGCAGCCGATGTACCGAGGAATCACCTATTCAACAGTGCCTATATGTAGCAGCCACTAATTAAGAAGGCACCTAGTGGCTGATAGCTGATCCTGCTGGCAACACATTGTGCATGGAACCATTAGAGGGGCTTATACAAGCCTACATCGACAGCAGAGATGAAATGGAGGAGATTCATCAATAGGTCTCCACTGTTGATGACCAAGATGACTAGGGGAAGCTAGAAATCCCTAAGAGCTTCAAACAAGAGCCCCTTGAGTTAAAGCCTTTACCAGCTCACTTAGAGTATGCATTTTTGCAAAATGGAAAGCTAGTAATCATTAATGCCACCCTTGCTCCAGAATAAAAGAAGAAGTTGCTAGAGATGGTAAACAAATGGGTTGCTGCATTCGCATGGTCATATCCTGAGTTGACTGGAGTTGATCCCAGGGTCTGCCAGCATTAGATCTATCTTGACCCTTCCATGAGCCACGATGATAGCCACAAATATGGTTGAATCCCAAATTGAAGTAGGTTGTAAAAGATGAAATCAAATAATTACTAAAGGAGGAATTCATTTATTCTATCATCGATAGCGAATGGGTTAGCTCACTCATTATCGTGCCCAAAAAAGATGGCAAGTGGCAGGTTTGTATTGATTTTCGATTGCTCAATACGGCAACCTTCAAGGACCACTTCCTGCTCCCATTTGTGGACCAGGTGTTGGATACCATAGCAAGGCACCGCTACTACAACTTTTTGGATAGTTATAGTGGTTATAACCAAATCCAAATAGCACCAAAGGACTAGGCCAAAACTACTTTCACGAGTCCATGAGGGACTTTTGCATACAAGAAGATGACCTTTGGCCTATGCAATGCAACCACTACATTCCAACGCCTTGTCCTAAGCATCTTCCAGCAACAAATTAACAATGGTATAGAAGTCTTCATGGATGACTTCTCCACCTATGGGGCCACGTTCAAGCAAGCCTTGGACCATCTTGAGCAGGTTCTCAAATGGTGTGTAGACACCAATCTGCAACTCAATTGGTAGAAGAGCCATTTGATGGTCCAAGAAGGCATTGTGCTGGGGCATCACATCTCACAAACAGGGATCAACGTAGATCCTCAAAAGATCAAGGTCATCCAAGGAATCACCCGCCAACCAAGTATTGTCAAAGATGTTCAGTCATTCCTTGGACACGCTGGTTACTACCGGCAATTCATTGAAAACTTCTCGAAGATCGCCAAGTCGTTGGTAGAGCTGACAAAGAAGGATGCTCCATTCATCTGGACCAAGGAATGTGAGCCTGCATTTCAAGTGCTAAGATAGAAACTCGTAGAAACTCCAGTTCTACGAGCCCCTGATTGGTCTAGACCCTTTCACATTATGACGGACGCATCCAACTATGCCTTGGGAGCTATGCTCACACAGTGTGACGATCAAAAACATCCCTATTATATCCACTGTGCAAGCCATAGTATTGTGGGTGCTGAGTTGAACTACACCAGCACCAAAAAGGAATTTATGGAGGTGGTGTTCACCTTGGACAAATTCCGACACTATGTGCTCAGATACGAGGTGTTTGTGCATACTGACCATAGTGCTATCCAGTTCCTGATGAACAAACCAATGGTGAGCCCTCGCATAATCCGATGGCTGGCGATTCTTTAGGAGTTTGATCTTACCATGGTAGATAGGAAGGGGACCGAGAATATGGTCATTGACCACTTGTCTCGATTGTGATGGGATGATGTAGAAGAGAAGGATCCCTTATTCGACCAATTTCCAAATGAACTCCTCTTCATAGGCATAGTTGATCTGCAAGTGACCAAGGAATCCCCTTGGTTCAACTGCATCCTCACCTACCTCACCACTCAAGAGTTGCCAAAGGAGTGGAACCATTGGCAGAAACAACAGTTTCTCCATAAGGCCAAGTGTTTCATGGAAATCAATGGCCACCTGTACAATGTGTGCGCAGATGGCTTGGTTCGATAGTGTGTCCCTGATGATGATATGTTGCGTGTCCTCCAGGATGCTCATGAGGGCCCTTGTGGGGGCCACTATGCTAGATGCCGCACTGCCATTAAGATCCTGCTTGCAAGGTATTACTAGCCCACCATCTTTAGGGATGCATAATGGTTCACCCACTCTTGTGAATGATGCTAGAGGAACGATGGGATGACAGCACGGTTGGAGGGACCTCAACAGTGGATCCAACCACTAGAGCCCTTCGACATCTGGGGCATCAACTTCATGGGACCCATCACACCCTTGTCAAACGGAAAGGCATACATCATCGTAGCTGTGCACTACTATACAAAGTAGGTTGAAGCGGCCACCATCATCGACTATTCTTCCAACACCGCCGCACGATTTGTCCAACAACAAATCGTTAACAAGTTTAGAATGCCACCTGCACTCATTTCTAATAATGGAACTCACTTTACGGGTATCACTTTTCCAAAACTCATGCAACGCTTAGGGGTAATGCATAAATTCACAAATCCCTATCACCCCCAAGCCAACAGGCAAGCCAAAGTCACCAATAGGGAGATCACTAAGATCCTTACTCGAACCATCAGCAAATATAGGAGGGATTGGAGCACTAAGCTTAACGATGCCCTATGGGCCTATCGCTCCACTTGGAAACTTCCTGTAGGGTACTCTCCCTATGAGTTAGTGTACGAAAAGTTACCAACACTTCCAATTCAAGCTAGACTCTACATACTATCTACCGCTAGTGACTTAGGCCTTGACCTACCGCTAGCACAACATGAACAACTGATCAATTTATGTGTGCTAGATGAGAACTGATTAGTGGCCTTGTCCTCCAATGAGATCCACAAGGCCTACAATAAAAAACGACATGATCTTAGGATTTGGAAGGTCACGTTTTGATGTGGATACAAGGTGCTATATTGGAACCCCTCACACATATCCCAACCGACCAAGTTTCAAACATTGTGTGAGGGACCTTACATTGTCTCCGAAACCTTTCCATCCAGGGCCTTGCTCATCCACAAACCTATGGACCCCACCAGAACACAGTTAATCAACCGCCAACAACTGAAACCTTTCCGCGAACTCCACTCAACCAGTGCAACCACCTCGTCATCGCCAGGTTAGCCACGCTCCATTTTTCGTGTTTCCCGCTTTTCCACCTAGTCATGGAGGAGACCGTCATCCCTGCTGACCTATTCAACTACACCCCTCGCCATTTTGTCATTTTTTGTTTTACATTTTTTTTGTTTTTCACCATCGTTTATACATTTGCGAATTCTTTGTACATTTTTTCCTTTCTTTACTTAGTTTTTCATTCCTTTGTGGATGTTTTATTTTTCACGTAATTGCTAATTCGTTGTCTTGTTGTCTTTAGATGTCTGGCACAGATGATTTTCGTTGTGATGGGTGATGTACACTCGTCTCCCTAGTTGTCTAGTTTCTGCCCTCACATGGTTCTTTTTTGGACTTTACGTCTACTTTCTACTCATAAAATCAGCAGTGAGTTCACATCATCCACCCCTTCACCCACTCCATGGTTTTTCTTCTATTAAGCACATGCAACCCCTTACCTTAACAACATTTTAATTAATGTGTGACTTGTGTTGTTCCTAGATTAGGGGATGACCCAATGGTTTGAATCAGGTGTGACTTCAAGGGGAATGCAATATTCGTTGTTCTGTTCTGCCCCCTAGGGTTGTTGGTATATCCTTATAGATTTCCTACTGCTCGACATCCTTCTTTCCATGGAAGCTTCTGGGTAGTTCAACTTTGCATGGTTTGGTCCTCACTGAAAATTTCAAAAAAAAAAAATATAAACAACATGAGAATTCAAAGCACACCCCTTGGTTGGATACATGTGAACATGCATGGGTCTTTGCATGGTGTGGTTCCCCTAAAAAAGAAAAAAAAATTCATTGTGTGGGAATTCAAGGCACACCCCTTAGACCGCCTCTAATGGGCCACTGCACTAGTTATGGGACTTCATTGGTTCCCTCTAACTTTGTCCCATTTCACTTCCTTCCTCTCATGTTTGTTGGAATGGTGGTTCTCTGTGAGGTCATTCTTGCTTCCTTAGGGAATGTCTGGGACTTCGTCTATTGCTACAATGTCATTGAATGCGGATGGTTTTGGGTCTGAACTTTGGAACAGTTCTACCGGGTCACTTAACCACATCTCCACATGGGGTTTCCTGTGATCGATGATCAGAATACCTTTCTCTCATCTCTCTCTTCAACTAGTTCTCTTTGCCACTCACCTCACTACCTGTTTTATGTCATGAAAGTTTGTCATGATTTTCATGAGTTTCCATGCCTTGGCAGAATCTTTTGGGTAGGAGTCTTACTTGGCAAACACCATTTCTTAGCCCCAGGGCCCACGGATCCTGGTGTTGAGGGTTATGTAGGGGATACTAAGGCTATGGCCTACTATTGGGAGGATCCACCTGCATTTCCTTGGTTCCGCATGTTACATCTTCCATCCTTTGGATTTCGTGGTTGACTAGTTTTCGGATCCCATCGCTCGATATATTCCCTGCGGAGTTCTTTTTGAGTCCTGTTCTCCTATTTTTTGTCTCTTTTTCGAGCTTAATTACCTTCCTCATGTCCTTAGCCATGTTCGAGCCTCTCACGTGCTTCAACCACCTCAATTTGGTAGTTCAAATTCATCATTTCAGGCTTTATATGGGTTGGTCAACGCTGGTCAACGAGTGCACACCCCTGCGTCAACGAGGCCCCATCGATGTAGTGACTGTGTATACATGGCCCTGTCAATGCAGCGCCTAACCCCTATATATACCCCATCACACTTTACCATTTTTCATCATTTGGAGCCCAAATTGAGGGGAGTTTTTGCCATTTTTTCTGCCTAACCTTTCCCAATGCACCTACATTCTATCGCAAGTCCTCATCAATCGATCCTTGCCCTTTTACNCAAATTGAGAAAGTGTATACAGACCATCTTAAGCTACTTATGAATGGTCTAATGGAAGGTTATGTTTGATTGCAGATGGCACCCAAACCAAGGCATCTAAGGGACGAAAGACCATCACAACCAAGGGATAAGTGCCCATTCATGAGAAGGGGACGAGGTGTGCAACTGCTAGAGCATGTGAAGGGCTCTCATGCAACAGGGCCCTTCCGTGAAATACCTAATGTGGAATCGGTTCATCAGATTCCTGAAGAGGAGATTCCTGATGAGCAATCGCTTGGGGATGAGACCCCTTGGATGGCACCAAGGCTTGAGGTCACCCTGACCCAAGCCTACCTTGATGCTATCATGCCATGAGAGCTGCAACAGACGGTCCTCCAAGAGCTAAATTTTGGACCATTCCTCGAGAACGCGCCAAAAGACATGAGGCTCCAACTACAAAACTCTCCGATGTGGCCAATCATCACAACCAGTGGTGAATGGTACTTAGGAGAAACTTATCTCTTCTGGATGAATTGGCAACTAGAGTCTAGAGTAAGAATCAAAGACATTTATGTCTCTTACTCTTTGGAGGTGATAGTGTAGGCTCTGGGTTTGCCTGAAACTGGGGTAGATGTGGTAGAAATTCCAAAATAGGCCAATCCATAGGTTAAGGTGTAGTGGACCCAACGGTGCTATGGGAAGAGCACAAGGAATTCGGCTCCCTAACCACGGCGGAGAGAGTGTACTCCAAAATCGCGTCTTACCACCTAAACCCAACAGTAAGACCCAGCAAAATCACAACCTTCTCTGCTCGTGCATGTGCTGCCTTGAGTGGGAAATTTCCCATGAGTCTTCCATAACTATTTTTTTTGGAGATTGAAAAAGGTTCGCTGAGAATGAACATGGAAGATGAGCTCTCCCATTTCCTTGCCTAATCCAAAAATTATGCAAATGGGCAGGGATAGCACGAAATTCCAACGATGTAATCTGACGCACCCTAATTGCCTTGTGGCGAGAGATGATGAAAGAAAAAACTCCTACGGCCACACAGATAGAGGAAGAGTAGCAACCACCTCCACCACCTACACAAACAATGTAGTCAAGCTCGCACACAACAGCAGAATACATTCACGAGATCCAGAAGATGCTCTCGAGCCAACAAGAGCAATCCGGTAGGACTAGTGGAGGAGAAGACCCTTCGGTATATCAGCCTGCCATGAGCCACCTGGAGCAAGTGGCTCAATCAATTAGCTTGCTTGGAAGGGTAGGACCAATATTCTCCACCACTCGAGCACAAGTTTCAACTAGAACAGATTCAAGCATCTTAGATGTATCAACATCAACCCAATAGTTATTCCCTGAAATCTCAGAGAATGCTGCTACCTTCTCAATCCACTTGGAAGATGGTGAAGGGGTGACAGTCCTGTGATGTAGCACCAGGGACAAGAAGTTGCGGCCGAAGTGGTTGTTGACACAATGGCTATGGCTCTTAATGCACCAATAGCACTTGTACCAAACATTCATGGACTACAATATGTACAAGTGTCTGCTAGAACTTTGCGTAGCCATATTGATGTAGCCCAACATAAAGAGTTGTTGGACCCATTGATGGGAACTGGGCAACCGCTTCCAGATGTTTTCAACCTTCTGGACAACATTACTAGAACCCAATCGGAGCTGCTCTCAGCAAGGGGTAAGAGCCTTGTTTTGGAAGGACAACTTGAAGCTGCTCAAGTCTCTTGTCAGTGCTTGACAACTGAGGTGGCCCAATTAAGAGCCCAGCTTGCCGATCCAGCCATCCTCAACCGCGAAATCACAAAAGATGAAGCTTTTCAACAACTTTAGCTTAAACTTCAGGTTGTTGAGGATGTGCGAGAGACAACGATCCTTGACAAGTTCATAGTAGACGCCCGAGCATATCACATAGAAAAGGACTTGGCGGAGGTTTGGGAGGAGAACGTACGGTTGACTGTGGAGGTTCATCGCCTGCGCAATGTTGGTGCAGAGAACGAACACATGAAAACTTTCATCCACCAACAGCAAGAGGAGCTAGCCAGGGTGAACACTAACATAACAAGGTTGGCTACTAAAAATCGAAATCTATCAATGGAGGAGGTTCGAGCATTGCAACAAAAGTCTGCAATCGAAATTGCCGCTTGGAAGAACGAGGCCCTAAAATTTGAAAAAGTTAAAAATCATTATAGGGACCAAGTGGGATTGCAGAAGGAGGTAAATAAGAAGCATATTCAAGTCGCCAAAGCCAAGATGAACCAAGCACTCTAGTAGCTCTGAGAAGGAGGCGATGTATGGCGTTCTATCTTTGATGGGTTGAACGCCTATAACAAAGTAGAAATCCACCTAAAGGAGCTACAAATTGAGAAGATGAAAAAATACATGGAGTTGACCAACCTTCAATATGTAAACCTGGCTATGCTCATAGCCGAGAGACCACAGTCAAAGTTAGAAAAGCAAGTGGCTACCTCGTATTCCCTACACGAGGGAGAGTTCCAGGTGCACAAGGCAACAAAACAAAAGCTGGCAACAGCAAATGCAGAACTCAAGGTCCTTCACCAAAGCTTTGAAGGACAACGTACAGTCACAGAGGACTTGGTCCAAAGAATGAATGACTACCAGCAACTGCAAGCATCAATCCAAGTGTTCGACGTCGAACGCAAGCAGTTTGCAGCCTAGTTTGTCAACTTAAAAGAACTCTTTTAGGTGTTGCCATGCCGTTGGGAAGTTCTAGTTTCAACACACATTGGAGAAGCTACCTAGATCGTGAACGATCCCAGAAGCAAAGAAAAAAAGATGAGGGCTCTCTTGGAGGCTTTTTGACTGCCTCTAGAAGTTGCAGCTTTCGCAGGGCAACCATCATTCGCGCCACCACCAACGCATGGGCCAGAGGCTGGAGAAGGTCCATCAGAACCACCGCCCCCAGGGCTGTTGTGATCTTCTCTAGCAATTTTGTGCATCATCCTACATAATATAGGCTCCAAGACTAGCAAGGTGTTCAATTTTATCTCTGAACACCGCCATTTTTTGTAATTTGTCCTCCCCTGTAACTCGGGCACTTGGTCAAATTCATGTTGTGTCATGTGTGTGTCATGTATGTGTTTTAGTTATGTGTGTTGTAAATAAGAATCCATACCTTCCAAATTGTAAAGTAACTCGAGGATGATTTTTTGCTCAGTCGTGAGGGTATGATGAAGTGTCATTAAGTCATGCGTCGACTGGGCCATGTATACACGGCCGCGTCGACGCGGGCCTGTTGACGTAGCCTTCCTACATTGATGTGGCCCCGTTTATGCAGCCGCCTATCTCAGCCTATAAATAAGAGGGCCTTCCGCCTCATTTAGGCATCTTTCAGTTAGTTGTAGTGAAGCTCTTGCAGTTTGTTCCCGCAGGAGATAGAATATTTTCCAAGTGCCCGCAGCAGGTGTAAGAAAAATGATCAGCTCTTTATTTGAGCGTTGATGTATTTGAGCCCATTGGCGTGATGGCAATAAAGACAAACTATTCAAGCATTCCTTACAGCATTTGGACTTAGCTATTTTATGCATTCAGTAGTTGAAGATATTTATGCTTTATTAGTTACATATTAATTACTTAAGTTTTTATTATTATTATTTTAATCACTATTGTTCATTCATAGTTCGTAAAGGCCATAAGTACGACCATCTCGAATGTAAATCAAACACTTGGTAAACCTAGTGATGCTTAACATCTGGTAACCCAGAAGTGTTAAGTGATGCTCAGAACGTGCTCGGAAGATGGGATCGGATACTTATGCTAGGAATAGTTAGAGTATAAGCTAGGATAATTATAGATTAGATAATAGTTTATTCCTTAATATTCATACCTTAATTAGCTGCCAAAAGATATGCAGAAAGATATAAAAATCATTAGCCTTAATCTTACTTAACCATCGTAATCAGAACTTCACAAGTGAGATTAGGAGGACAACAACCATTCTAACCCAGGGTTTCACTGGTTAGGGTCTGGTGTATGTTAAGTGCTTACAGTCTACGGAATTCAACCAAGTTGTGTGTGAATGCCCGTGATTCGCATGGTTGGGCGTAGGGGTACCTAGCCACTCATCACCTACTAATTATTTTCTTGAGTATTTTTAATCATTTTATAGTTAGTAACTTCTACTTGACCATTGGCCTACAAGTGATAAGGAAATTCAAATTTGATAAGCTCCACAAGGTTTCAATAAGTTCTTGAAAATGTTTCTGGTAAATTATGTGCTATTATTCGAGATCAAGATTCAAGGAATACCAACCCTATGGAGTACCATATTTTGAAGGAAGTTCACTATAGTGATAGATAAACAATCTTTTACAGTAGCAGCTTCTACCCACTTTGTATAGTAGTCTACACATATAATTTTTTATATGTTGTCATTGAAGATTAGGGAGATGGGGCCAACAAAGTTAATTCTCCACACATTGAAGGACTCCAATGGTTTTATTCATAGTTGTGGTTCCTCCATATGTAAGGACATAAATTTCTCACATTGGCATTTATCACAATAGTACATAAAGTATTGAGCATCATGAAATATGAAAAGTCAAAAATAACCCACATGTAGTAGCATTGTTACAGTTCTCTTTCAAGCATAGTGATAAATTGTGTTTTTCAATGCTCCAATATTGAGGTGGCCATGATATTGGGTACACGATATCGAGTACGTGATATTGCAGCCCAAGATGCGATATCATACATTCAATATCACAGGGTTACTCCTAGGACTATAAATATAGTGCCTAGGTGCACAATTGGGAGTAAGTTTTTGGCAGTTAAGTAGCGAAACTCTTGCAGTTTGTCCATTTGAAAGTTAGAATATTTTCCAAATTCCCACAACAGGAGGTCTAAGTGTGAACGGATCTTTATTCAAACATTAATGTACCTAAGCACACCATTGTGTTGGCAATAAAGACAAACTCTTTGATTCATTCCTTGTAGTACTTGAGACTTTCTTTCTTATGCATTTATATATTATGCAATTTACGTAAATATTATTTATATAGAAGTTAATTTTGATCAATCAAGAAAATCATTAAAATACACAAGCATGACCCCTTCGAGCATACATGTGACACTTGGTAGCTCAAAAACAATTAGCGTTTGATAGCCCGATAATGTTTGCACAAAGTTCAAGATGTGTCTGAGAAGTGGGAATAGTTACTTGTGTTAGGCCAAATTAGACTATAGTTTACTTAGCAATTAATCACTCTTACTTTTATTCTTGTTCTAGGTGAGTAATTCCATAAAAAACACAAACTAATAAAAATATTATGCCTCAGTCACACTTAACCATACAATTAAATTTCACAAGTGGGACTGGAAAGACAACAAACGAATAACATGCATGCATTATTTAGCTCTAGTGGACTTAGTAATTATAGTTTGCGAAATTTGACTAGATCTCATGTGAACGCCTATGATTTATATGGTTGGACGTAGGGATACCTTGTCGCTCATCATTGACATCGTTGCTGGGGACTGTAGTTCTTCATGCGTTATCTAAACCCAATAAAACTTAGTAACCTCATTGTTCAAACCCTAAAAGTCAAATCTTACAAAAACAAAAACTATCATAATTAAATTAAACCTCAACTACACACTATTTACAATTTTATTAACATAAAATGTCTTCTTCTCACAGAAGCCTATCTCTACCCAAGGCAGTTCAAGTGCCTCAGTAATACCGAGTGGTATATGCTCATCTCGATGAGTATGTACTAGACCTTACCTTCATCTTGCATCAAGATGAACTAATATGGTGACGCAATATGGAAGGCAACATTATGTTACCACCTGACTAATCTATTCTAGCAATGCTCCAGCTAATGCTCATGCAACACAGGCTTTAACATCTCCATCAAAAATATGAGATGGGAGATCCCAACTCAAGGGATTATCATTCCACTAAAGTGCAAAGATTAAGGGATCGGCAGCTGGAGCACCAAAACAAGCTTGTGAAGGGCAAGGTGCCAAATATCTTTCCACCTCCACTTAGCCTAATTGATGAAGGTGATCACTTCTTTAGTGATTCTCCTCTCTTTAACTTTTTTCAAGGAGCCCTCAACCAAAATGTACAATCCACAATCCATAATCTAGTTCTGGTCAAAATGAATCCAATGAAAAAAATGGATCTAGAGAAGCAAGTCAAGAAAAGGGGGATAAAGAAGATCATGATCGCTATAGTGGTCATGAGCATCGAAGGAAGGATGATAGGCATCAGGCAGAGCAAGTTCCCCTTCTTCTTCCCCTTCATCATCATCATCTTCTTCTTCTTCATCTGGTTCAAATCCTAGCCGCAGAAGAAATAACCATGATGGATGTGATCGACAGGACCAAAACAACAAAAGGGACCATCAGGATAGTCGTGATTGAAGACATGGGTAATCCAGAGAGGTCCATCATCAAGAAAGAAGGGCCAGTAGAGAACATCGTACGCACCACCATCATGGCCTTGATGAACCTCTACTTGCTACTTGGGGCATGTTGAATATTGCAAAGGCTATGAGGATTCCAACAAGGCATGTGAAGGACAGCAAAATAAAGAGGCTAGATATGAACAATATTCCTTGATTCGAGGGAGGATATGATGCTAATACACAAAATCATCTCTAGGCCTTCTAAGATGCATGTGCCTTGCAGAATATTGAGAATGAATGGCAAAAGCTAAAATTATTTTCAAGGACACTCATAAAGGAAGTAAATGACAAATATTAAACATACTCTCAAGTATCCAATCTAATAAAACAAATTCAAGGGTGGAAATAAGGGAATCATAAGCCCTTAGATGTTGCTATTAGCCGATACTACTCTCTGTTGCATAGGTGTCCCAACCATGGATACTCGCAACTTAATCAGCTTCGCCATATCATAGACAGGTTGCAATCTGAAACTAAGAAAACCCTCACTCTCTATGCCCAAGGGAGATTGATAGAGTTGAGCATCCATCAGATTCAAAAATTAATTGAGCAGGTAGCCAAGGAGGAGGAAGAACTAAGGAAACGTGAAAGTGTAGAAAAATACAACAGGGATCCTTCTATTCAACAAAAGGAGATTTGATTTTGTGACAATGAGAATGAATTTGCCAAAGATGAAGTGGTTAATCAAAAAACCTTGCCATTCCAAAAATTGCAATCAGAAATTACAGCTAAGGTTGATCAATTATGGGACTCCATGGATAATAAGTTTCAAGCTGTCTTAAAAATTGTTGAAGATTCCAAGGAGCAAAGTGGTGAGCATGAGTGTTGGAGGCATAAGGAGGCTGAACGTGCCATATCTATGAGTAAAGGTAAAATGGCTGCAATAGAGATGGCTACAAATAGCAACTCAAATGATGATAGTGGGTGTGATGCCTGCCAGTAGGAACATCCTAAGGGATGTCTTCTAGTTGTATCACAATTGTAGGAATCTAGGGTGCATGCCTTACATCCGTGATTTGCACAAAGGAAAATGCCCAAAAGATTGTCTTATCCATAAGGCAATCCTGGATAGTTCCATCAACCACAACAATACTATCTAAGTGGAACTCCTCCACAACCCTATAAATTGTACCAACAATGGCAACAACCACAATTGTGGCATTGCCACATCCAAGACAGCAATACCCTTATTAGCAACTAGATCCCTATGGTTATTATGTTTAGGAACCTTCATCTCTAAGGGACTCCTCTGGTCATGTTGCTACTTACCAACCTCACCACTACCCTCCTAAAACATACCAATCACCCTATCCAAGGAGGGATGCCACCTACTACCCTCATGCACCTCCTAGTCCTACATCTATCCCTCCACCTCCTGCACAACTACCACCTTCTCCATCCATGTAGGGTGAATTGTTTGCACAACCATAGCAAGGGAATGCTATGAGGGTAGTTAATCTGCAATCAATTAATCCATAAAGCAGGTTGAAACCATGAACAAAGAAAAGATCCTTCTTTTGACCTCACAGTCCACCAAAGTCCTCAAACACATCAGTGGTTGGTAATCCTACTCCTTCAACTTCCTTTATTTCCTCTTTATATGAGTCCCCCTCAAACCAAAATCCTTCTCAAATCCATACTGTAATGCTAACACATGTTGTATCTAATTGGATTCGAGTTGGTAACTTGCCTAGAAAATTAGCTGATTCCAAGAGTCCCCTAGTTTACTTGTAAATTATTGGGAATGAGCCTTGTAAAGCTCTTTTTGACTCTAGTTTCAGTGTTAATTTGATCTTACATGAGATGTACACAATGTGGAACCTTCCTCCCTTAAAGAAGAGCAACATTTGGTTAGAACTAGCAAACTAGTCCATCACTATTCCATTGGAACTAGTTGAGGATATCGTCACCACCATTTGTGGATGGTCATATCCCACTAATTTCCTAGTAATCAAAGTGGAGAACTGCAAGGGGGACTTTCCAATTATTATGGAAAGTGTGTGGCTAAGTACTGTTGATGCCAAAATGGGCATTAGAGATCGTTTCTTAGAGATATCAAAAGAAAATGAATTTGGAAAGATCAAGTAGAAGAGAGTTCCATGTATCATGTATAATGATTTAGGGTGCCATTGTGTGCAGAAGTTATGGTCAGTAAAGCAAACATCTATCTCTGCATGCAAGCAATGTTCACCAGAAGCTAATATCTAGAGATGTCTGTATGTAGTAGCTACAAAACAAGAAGGCACCCAATGACTGAAAGTTGATTCTAGTAGCAATACATTATGCATGGAACCTACTGAGGGCCTAACATACGAATATGTTGCAAGTATGGATGAACTCAAGTAAGTTCATCACTAGCTCTTCGAAGGAGAAAATGATGATGTCAATTAGAATGAGATGGAAATTCCTGACAATTCTAAACAAGAGCCCCTTGAATTGAAGACACTACTAACTGGAATGGAGTATGTATTTTTGAAAAATGGGAGGTTGGTTATCATTAACACTAAGCTTGCTACTGATCAGAAGAGAAAGTTCATAAAAGTTATGGAAAAAATGTCAACAACCTTCACTTGGTCATATTCCAAACTCATTGGGATAGATCCAAGAATATGCCAGCACCAAATATACATTGACCCCGCGGTCAAGCTGAAACAACAGCCGCAGCAGCATTTAAATATCAAGTTAATGCAGATTGTGAAAGAGAAGATTGAATAACTCCTCAAAATAAGATTCATCTACCCTATCATAGATAGTGAGTGGGTCAGTCCACTCATGATCATACCAAACAAAGGAGGCAAATGACAGGTGTGCATTTACGTTTGGTTGCTCAATAGGGCAACTTTCAAGGATCATTTTCTGTTATCTTTCATTGACCAAGTGTTGGACACCATTTTGGGGCATAGCTATTATAGCTTTCTAGATGGTTATAGTGGCTATAACCAAATCTAGATTGCACCAGAAGACTAGATAAAGATAACTTTCACAAGCCCTTCGGGGACCTTTGCTTATCATCAAATGCCATTTGGTCTAGCCACATTTCAATGATTAGTTCTCAGCATTTTTCAACAACAAATTAGTAGGGGAGTCTTTATGGATGATTTTTCTACTTACAAAGCTATGTTTGAGCAAGCCCTAGACTATCTTGAGCAGGTGTTAAAGAGATGTGTCAAACCAAACCTTTAGCTCAATTGGCAAAAGAGCCATCTTATGGTCCAAGAAGGCATAGTCTTGGGGCATTACATTTCAAAAGTAGGAATTGAGGTGGACTCTGAAAAAATAAGGGTTATCCAAGGAATAACCCACCAACCTAAAAAAATCAAAGAAGTGTGATCATTCCTTGGTCATACTGGCTACTATCAGTGCTTCATCGAGAATTTTTCCAAAATTGCTAAGCCATTGGTGTAACGATGGAAAATGTCGACCATTGGAAACACCAACAAAATTCCATGGTACATAGTTCTAACCCTGGATCTGTGCGAGGACTGTGCTAGAGAAAACGAATCCGAGGTGCCCTGAACAGTCTTGTCGATCAGACAGGGACTTATTTAATTAGTAAAAGGTTTGATAATAATTTCGATGACGAAATGCAGGTTCTTTATGAAGCGATGTAATGTTGTTACCCCAAAAATAATTGAAGATAATGCAAAAAATTTAGGTAAGATTGCCAAATCTGTGTAACTAGGATGCAAGAGATCAGGTTTGACAGATAATATGATCACAAGATCTGAGATTAAATTTATGAAAACAATATGTTTGATACAATGACTTCAGGCAAACTTCGGTTTGGACGAAGCATATGCCAGTGACAAGAAAGTTATACAAAGATGAAACAAGAGAGGATCAATCTACCTTGATCTAGCCAATCTGGGTGCAAGAAAGTCAGATCCGTGGGAGAATATCCGGTAGCCAATTGTTTCTGATCAAGAATCCTTGTCAATCACTTCTGGCGTTCTCACGATCGTTGATTCTCCTTTGCTCTTTTGACAGTCTTGAAAGAAAATTTTTTTGCCCCCCTTGATCTTTGTCAACTGGAGCATTTATAAGGTTAAGATCAGGAGAGAAACACGGTTTAAGTGACACATGTCCTGCACTCATAAAATGTCGTTGACTCAATGTGTTGTCATTGAAGCTTACGATGCTATGTTGCGTAGCTCGTCATAAACTACCCTCGTGTGGGCTTTGGCACCAGATTGTCTTTTGATTACGCTATAATATGCTGGAGAGCGTATTGTGGTGTATGATGTGCTTGTCGTTACTTGAATTACACTGCATTACATTAAATTACGCATAGTAGCGTAATTTAGCGTAAAATGACGAAATTGCAAAAGTTAAAGTGTTGTTGCCTCGCTTCCTCTGTTTCTATCCTTTTCGGGGTTTTTACTACACTGCGCTGCGTAAAGCAGCATAATGGGCCCCTTAACCAAAAAAGAGAACTTGCTGAGATGCACTTTATACTACAAACTGTTGCTTAGGACTTGAGATTTTTGTCGGGCTGTCAAAGTCTTGTATGCTTGGCATCCTTGATGCTACGGTGGGCTGTCTTTGATATTACGCTGCACAATGTGACGTTACACTATGTAGCGTAATACAGCGTAATTTTCCAAAAGTTAATATTTTTGAAACAAATAACTTGCGAAGTTGGAAGCTTGGCCGTTGTGCATCCGTCGCTTTGCTCCATCCTCTAGAATTCACTTGTGTTGTGCTGCACAGCACGGTGGGACAGACCTTCAACTAAAAAGGAACTTGTCATGCCTCGCCTTATTACAACCCTTCGTCTAAGTCACCAGTTTTTTTACTAAATTGTCAAGGCCTCGAAATTTTCATGGTGTTTCAGTTGGTAGAATTGACAAAGAAGGATGCATTATTTTTCTAGACCCTTGCATGTGAAGCAATATTTCAACAATTGAACCAAAAACTTGTTGAAAACCCTATTCTTCAAGCACCAGATTGGTCCAGACCGTTTCATGTGATGATCGATGCATCAAATTATGCTTTGGGATTAATGCTTACACAAATGGATGATCAAAAATGTCCATATTACATTTGCTACGCCAGCTGGAGCATTGCAGGTGCACAACTAAACTATACCACCATAGAAAAGGAGTGGATGATAGTGGTGTTCGCCTTAGAGAAGTTTAGGCACTATGTGCCTAGTTACAAAGTGTTCATGCACACAGATCATAGTGCCATCTAATTTTTTATGAAAAAACCAACAGTGAGCCCCCGTGTCATATGGTGGCTCATGATTTTGTAGGAGTTTGATCTCACAATGGTAGATCAAAAAGGTGTGGAAAATATGATCATAGATCACTTATCGCAACTAAGATGGGACAACAAGGAAAAAGAAAGTCCTTTATCTAATCAATTCCTTGACGAATCTCTCCTTGCAAGGGCTATTAATGCACAAATGCCCAATGAACCAAAATGGTATGACATCATCCTCACTTATCTACTCAAGCAAGAACTACCACAAGGGTTGGACACTAGAAAGAAATAATAGTTTCTTCACCAAGTCAAGCATTTCATGGAGATTAATGAAAACCTTTACAAAGTTTGTCCCAATCGCCTGGTACGTTGGTTTGTTCTTGATACAGATCAACTGTGCGTTCTCTAAGATGCTCATGAAGGTCTTTGTGGGGCCCATTATGTTGGGAGATGCATGACCATAAAAACCCTCATGGTAAGGTATTATTGGCCAACAATCTTCAGGGATGCACATCAATTCATTCGCACTTGTGATCATTGTCAGAGGGATGGTGGAATGACAACTCGAATGGAGGGATCACAACAATGGTTACAGCCTCTAGAGCCATTCGATATTTGGGGCATTGACTTTATGGGTTCCATCACACCTTTATCAAATGAAAAGGCATATATAATAGTTGCAGTTGACTATTGTACCAAGTGGGCAAAAGCAGTAGCTATCACCAACTGTACATCCACCACTGCTACTTGGTTTGTACAAAAAAACATCATAAATAGGTTTGGTGTACCTCGTGCATTAATTTCTGATAATGGAAGTTATTTTATAGGTGCCACTGTTCAGAAACTGATGCAGCACTTGGGGGATAAACATAAACTTACAACACCATATCACCCCAAAGCCAATGGTCAAGCTGAGATCACTAATCGAGAGATTACAAAAATCTTAATGCATACCATTAGCAAATACCAAAGGGATTGGAGCACTAAATTAAATGATTCCCTTTGGGCCTATCACTCCACATGGAAGCTTTCCATAGGTTATTCTCCATATGAGCTTATGTACGGAAAACTACCAACATTGCCCATCCAATCCGAGCTTCGTACACTCTCTACAACTTGTGACCTTAACCTAAATCTAAGTTTAGCACAGAAAAAATAATTGATGAACCTTAACTTACTAGAAAAAAATTGTTTAATGTCCCTATCATTCAAAGAAATGCATAAGGCATTCAACAAGAAATGCCATGACCTCAAAATAAGGAAAGTCAAGTTTCAACCAAGAGACAAGGTTCTCTATTGGAATCCTGCACATGTACCCCAACGAACCAAATTTTAAACCTTGTGGGAAGGACCTTACATCATTGATGAGACTTTTCCATCTAGGGCCATGATCATGTAAAAACCTGATAGCCCAAATAAGAAACAATTAGTCAATATTCAACAAATAAAACCTTTCCGTGAGCCCAAGCCAACCAACTCAACAAACACCTCGCTGGATGGACAACCACACTCAATCTTTTGGATCTCTCCCTTCCAACTTAGTCATGGGGGAGATGGCCATCCATACTCACACCTCTTGTGACTCCTTAGTCTTTTGACCTTTTTTTTTTTTACACATTTTTGATTTTACAACTTTTTTTTTCATCTTCTTTATTTTACATCTTTGTTTTACATATTTGTTAATATATTCATATATCTATTGTCTACTCTTTTATTTTCTTTTATGGTTATGGTTGCTTGTGTTTGATGTATTTTCCTACTTTCTTTGCTAATAAGGTGACAGATACAATGGTAATGCACTACTCGATGGTGGTATGCTTCATTTGTAATTTGATTGTTAATGACTAATTTCTGACTTTGAATGTCGTAACTAATGACTAGGACATGGTTTCTTTTCATGTAACAGGTAGTGATTCCACATCATCCACCCATCCACATACTCTATGGTTTTCTTTGATTTGGAAGCATGCAGTCTCTTCTTCATTAGTGCAACTTTAATAAATTGGGTGACTTGTGTAGTTTCTAGAATTGGAATTGGACAGGATATTCTTCATGTTTTCTTTTCCTGTGTGCAGGAGTGTTCTCATAAGCTTCTCACCATTCTACATCATTTCATAATAGGAAGTCAAATAAGTCCTTGCATGGTGTGGTCCTCATCACAAANGGCCCTTTATCACTTCCTACCTTTACTTCAATTTGGAATAGTGGTTGTTTTATGAGAGCATTCTTGTACCTCAGGGGATGGACTAGCCTTAGAATGTTGATGCAAAGTCACTGAAAGTGGTTGGTTTTGATCTAGACTAAGGATGAATCCTACCAAGTCATTTAATCACAATTCCACAAGGTACTACATGTGACCATAATTAGGAACTCCATTCCACTCTCTCTGTCATCCATCTATGCTTTTCATGTCTTACCTCATTGTCAGTTTCATGTTTTGATTCAATGTTCTAGTTTGATGTGTCGGGTTTCTCAGTTAGTTACTTTTAGGTTTTTGTAATTAACTTTCTGTAACCATTAATCATCCATGGTGCCCACAGACTCCTTGGTTTGAAGTTATGCAAGGGCATAAAAGGCTTGTGTCTGCTTTAGGAAGGACCCACTTGCATATCTTTTGGTTTGGTTAAGTTAAGTTCTTTACCCTTAGACATTGTTACAATTAAATTCTTTTTATTTACCCCATCTAACTCATCCAATTGTACACACCTTTACAACTATTTGTAATGAACTCCTTTTTATTGTTGTGAATACCCTCTTTTCAATATTCCTTGTGTTAAGCTTTTTTTGAATCGTATGGATTGCTTCTCTTAGTTAACCCATTCGTCAGTCTCTCCACTAACAATATCATACAACCAATCTATCACAATTACAACGTGGCTAAATAAAATCACCAATGAGACAAGGTATTCAGCTATTATCTGTTGCACTATATATACTAATCTTTGGTTTTGTTGTGATTGTAGCGGGAAGCGTGGACTAGAAGCGGGACTATCTTCACTAAAGAGGATGCAACCATATCACTCATGGAAGATTGTTCATAACCATTGGATCTCTTCTACCTTACTCTCATTCTTTTGTTGCCAAGAGGGGTTGGATGTTCTTTGAATCCATGGGTGTTCTTTCTTGTTGTCATTAACACATAATTTTGTACACAATTGTAATGTTGTATATTCAGGCACTTTCATATTTGTTTGTTTTCTTTGTGTCACGCTACATGTTAGTTAAATAAGTTCACACCCCCTAATATATTTTGTAAAGGACTTGCTCCTCTTCTTCTGTACTCAAGGACAAGTTTTCATTCAGTCGTGGGGATATGATAAATCGTGTTTTTCAATGCTCCGATATCGGGGCGGCTACGATATTGGGTACATGATATCACAGCCCAAGATGCGATATCGTACATTCAATATCACAAGGTTACTCCCGGGTCTATAAATACTGTGCCCAGGTGCACAATTGGGAGTAAGTTTCTGGTAGTCAAGTAGTGAAACTCTTGTAGTTTGTCCATTTGAAAGTTAGAATATTTTCTAAGTACCCAAAGCAAAAGATCTAAGTGTGAATGGATCTTTATTCAAGCATCAATGTACCTAAGCACACCATTGTGTTGGCAATAAAGATGGACTCTTTAATTCATTCCTTGCAGCACTTGAGACTTTGTTTCTTATGCATTTATATGTTATGAAATTTATGTAAATATTATTTATATAGCAATTAATTTTGATTAATCAAGAAAATCATTAAAATACATAAGAACGACCCCTTCGAGCATACATGTGACACTTGGTAGCTTAGAAATGATTAGCGTTTGATAGCCTAGCAGTGTTTGCATAAAGTTCAGGATGTGTACGAGAAGTGGGAATGGTTACTTATGTTAAGCTAGGTTAGACTATAGTTTACTTAACAATTAATCACTCTTACTTTTATTCTTGTTCTAGGTGAGTAATTTCATAAAAACACAAACTAATAAAAATATTATGCCTCAATCACACTTAACCATACAATTGAATTTCACAAGTGGGACTGGGAAGACAATGAATGAACAACATGCACACACTATTTAGCTCTAGCGTACTTAGTAATTATAGCCTATGGAATTTGACCAAATCGCACGTGAACGCCTATGATTCATATGGTTGGGCATAGGGATACCTTGCCACTCATCACATAGTGCCCATTGCATATACCATGGTGTGTGTAAGCCAAAATGATATCTTGGCTCTCTTTTGAAACATACCATATTATGAGACCATCACAGAATCTCTTGTAAAGATGCTCTTTAACAACCAAGGCTTTACCTGCTGTTAGAATCATTACACCATTCCTTTATACCATCCAAGAGAAATCTTTTGGAACACTAGATAGTTGAGAATGTCCATAAATCATGGGTAGTCACATCTATTCTTTGAGTTGAAAATGACCTTGCAAATATGGTCATTTAAAAAGTCATTGAGAAGTACACCTTCTCCTTTGTTGCCAATTCATAGTAATGATAGATGATATGCCATCACATTTTTAGCTCCCTTGCAATTAATCATGTGAAGATCAAACATCTATAAAAGAACTAGCCATCAAATCACCTAGGAGATGACATATAGTTTATTCATGAGGATTTGAATGATGCTATGATTAGTGTGGATGAAAATTTTATATCCTAAAACATAATTCTTTAATTTTTATAATGAAAAAACAATGGTCATTAGCTCTTTTTTGAGAGTAATGTAGTTTAATTGAGGCTCCACCATGCTTCAACTAGTACACTAGATGTAGTAGAGCCCTTTTTTTCCCATCAAAATGCATTAGGATTGCACCTAATATAAAGTTAGAAGCATGTATTATTATATGAAATTATTGAGCCCAATTAGGACTCTACAACACTGGGGTTTGGGTTAACCTTTTCTTTAGACATTGGAAGATAGTTTCACATTCTTTTCCCCATAGGAATGGAATATGTTTCTTCATGAGCTTAAATAATGACCTAACTATTCTAGAATAATCTTTAATGAATCTATGATAATATCTTATGTGGCCAAGGAGAGATCACACCATTTTTACCATCATAAAAATTTGTGTCATATTCTTGATGGTGTGGATCTTATAGATCTACTTTAATCCCCTTCTTGGAAACTCTATGGTCAAGAAGAATATCCTTAGTCACCATCAACTAGCTTTTTCCAATTTAGGTTTAAGTTTATCTAACAACAGTGACACAGAATAACTTTGAGCTAGTTCAAGGCCTCTTGAAATGTTTTACCATAGGTGAAAAAAATTACTCAAGAAGACCTTCATATTCTTACTAGTGTAATCTTGGAATACCAATATCACTAGCCTTTCAAATGTGGTTGGTAGATTACATAATCCAAAGGATGTGCTTAAAGGAAAAGATTTTCCATGGATAGATGAAAGTAGTTTTTACTTGATCATCTAGTACAATGTTAATCTGATTATACTCAAAGTACCCATGAAGAAAGATATAGTCCTCTTGGCTAGAGATATTTTCCAGTACCTAATCCATGAATAGTAGTGGAAATAATCCTTAAAGGTGATAGCATTTAGCGACCTATAGTCAACAAAACCTCTTCATTCATTACCTTTCTTTGGTACAACTATAGTCAGACTAACCCACTTATTATCAAAAATGGATTCGATGAAACTATCCCATAAGAAATAAACAATTTCATTTCTCACTAAGTAATACATGTTAGGATTGAGTCTTTGTTGAAATATCTTCTAAGGCCTAATGCTCAGTTATGTGTATATGTGATGTTGACAAATATGGAAGTCAATTCCTATGAGTTATCATGAGACTAGACAAAGGCTTTTCTCCACTTCACAACTAGCTTTTTCAATTTTATCTTTTTAATGTTCATCAAATTGGAATTGATGATAATAGGATGACCATCCATGAGAAATAGTCATCCCAAGCCTTTTGGAAGTGACTTGAGCTCTAGTAGTGGTGTAGGAAAATTTTGGAACAAATAAAGAGTGTTCCAAAATTCAAGATCATATAGTACTACTATGGTAGCCTTCATTATGTTATCTACTTTTGAATCACATGATTTGACATCAAGCAAGAAAAGAGAATTTCTGTTCACATTCTCATTCATGGCTTCATGGGCTAGATGTTCTTCAAGGCAATTTGCATCTCTAATGATATAAGGACATTGTATGACACAACAGTTGTAACCATGCTTGCCACATGACTAGAAAGGATTGCATGATATTTTCTTGTAATGTGTCTTTCCAATGTCATCTCTTTTACTAATTTCAACATGAAGGCCTTGGAAGACTAACTAGACATTAATAGTGCTTAACCAATCTCTTCCCATGATGACACGAAAGTTGTCTCTTACATTATTCTTTTGTTTAATCATCAATAAGTCTTCAAGATACAACCATTCCATCAATGTTATCATCATTTCATTTACCTATTCCATGGGATACATGTAGGACTGGTTTACAAGCTCTAGCCAAATGTTAGTACTCTTAAGAGGAGGGAGTCCCTAATCAAGGTACTATTACAATGAAATGAAGTTAACCCTTGAACTAGAGTTCTAGTGATCTAGGTAATGAACTTTTTCACCAATTTAGATCTCTACCATTGGACTACTAGGATCTAATTTATTTTCTAGAAGATGTTCTTTTTTTACCACCCCTACGAATACCTTGGACATGGTAATGATCATAATGCCATTACCATCAAGTGCCATCTTATTTGGTTTGTCAAACACTAATGAAGAACTTCTTCTTGAGATAGATGTTTCATTTTAATAGCATTCATGAAATTATACTAGAACCTTCTCAATGTAAAATCACATCTTACTTGTATTATTATCTACTTCACAGGACAAAGAGGATGGAGTGGACCTAGTTCCATGGTGCATGAAGAGGATGGAGTGGACCTAGTCCCATGGTGCTTACATATGCACTTGTAATAAAATTTTTTAGCATGGGATCTTAAACATACCTCTATAGATAAATCAACAAGTGTTTAGTAATATTGCCTAGTTATGTACATGGAAGAAAAACCAACATTATAGGTAATATCATAAAATTTAGTTTGCATTATTTTTCATTGACTGGGTATTCCACCCTCCATGGGACTAGGAAGTAGAAAATGTTGTTGTTGTTGTTGTTGAAGAGCTTGTCAGATAGGATTACTTGATGCAAGTAGATACTATTGAGATTTCATCCATAGAAGTGGATAAGTACCTATCTGGGCATGTTGAAAGTAGGGATTTAATAGGAAGCACCATCTATTGTTGCATTGGAGTAGGAAGAATTCATGGAGCAATACCCCAAGGATTTAGAGTTTTCCATTGCTTGTACTACTACATGGGTTGCAAGTATATACCTTTGGGATAGTATGATCTACCAAGGTATGGAGTTCTCCTTGTTTTCTTCTTAATAGAGTTGGAATTCAAAGGCATCCTAGATCATTTGATTTTACAAATCATGTATGCCATGACTAGGTAGCACTATGAGTCATGAGGGTCTACATAGAATTTGTAGAACTGGTCTACATAGAATTTGTAGAACCCTCATCACTAGAGGATGAAAAAGCCTTATCTAGATCTTCTTTGATGCTCTTAGAGTATGAAATCTTTACTTTATCTTTTCCATTGTATTTCTTTTTGCATGAAGTTGATACAATTACTTTGGCTACAACTTAGATCACCTTATTTTCAATGTCCTTAAGGGTAGTAGTCATCTTTTCATCCATCACTTCCCAAGCCTAGTCAACCTTATGGGCCAAGTTTGTTAAGGAAATTTTGATTCTAACTTGATCTTGTGTCAAGACCTTGACAATAATGAAAGGTTTGACTAAACCTTCAATGTTTCTTATCATCCTTCTATGTACAGGATTATGATTGTACTCCTTGGCTAATTTTTGCTTTCACCAATCATTGCTCATGCTTGCAATTATGTCAAGGAGTTCTTTGATTTGAATCACGGACTTTTTTTGTGTATCTAGCTCATTTCATACATGTTTATACACTTCTTTCTTGCCTTAGGTCTTTTATGATATGCATCAACTATTCTATTTGACTAAAGTCATAGTTTAAGTAGTAGTATGCAGTTTTCATGTACCTATTCATGATGATGTTTAATGATTGATGAGTAGTGGGTACCTCCTATGCCCAACCATATGAATCATAAGCATTTACACACAATCCGATCAAATTTCATGGGTGAGACTAGTTGTGGCATCTAAATTGTTATGCATTGATCATAGGTCACTGTCTTTCAACTTGGACCAATGGTAGCTTTGTCATGTATGGTTTAGTCCAAAGTTAGGCATATGATACTGATATTGTTATGGCTTTATGCTACTTCTAACAATAATATGAAAATTAATAGTTTAATCTAATTAATAACAAAAAGTAAAGTCTAAATAGCCTAAGGATGATGAGTATCCATTCCTAGCCTACTATACATATCTTGAACTCATGTATTCACTACTAGGATTATCAAGCGTTATGCTACTAGATGAACCAAGCAATAGCACTGCTAGAATTACCAAGCAAATATGTCTTTACACTTGAAATTAGTCACACTCATTCCATCAATTGATTAACTTGCATGAAATGTAAATAGTAACTAAGTACATGGAAAATAAAGTGCATTAAAAGTAAATCTAGTCTATTCCAAGTGCTATAAGGGGTTCTAAGAGTCTTGTCTTTATTGTTAGACACATCAATGTGTTCAGGTACAAGATGTTCAAATAAAGATCTGTACAATCCTTTGAGTCCTACTGTTGAGACTTAGAAAATATTCTAACTCCTATGAAATCAAACTACAAGAACTTCCTTAAGCTACTAAAATGAACGATGCTATAAATGTGGTGGGTGTGCACATTTATATAGGTAAGACTAGACACTCTATCAATGCATCTTTTCATGTGTTGATGGGTACATGTCGATGCATCTTTTCATGCGTCGATGCATACGCATCGATGAGGTTGCATTGACACATGCCTATCAATGCTACCTAACAACGATGATTCATCATACCCTCACGACTAACTAAAAAATTTTCCTTGAGTGAACAACAGGAGGAACAAATACTTACAAAATTTGGGAAGGTATGAAACCATTAATTGACTAACTGATTAACTCAAACTAACACTAAGTGCCCAAGTGTATGAATTTAAAATGTTTACAAAAATAGATATATATGGACACAAAATTGAACACCTTTACAAAAATAGATAGCTGGAATCCCTCTGATGGTTGAAGACAAGAAGAAAATCAAACAATCCTAGGAGGTGGAGGCTCCTAAGGTCCCAAGGGACCTTCCCCTACTTCTAGTGCACATGGCAATTGAGGTTAAGGTTGTGGTGGGCTATAACTACGACTATTGGGGAAAGACGAAATGTATCCAACAATGCTTTTATCTTCTCCTTCTTACTCCAAGGATTGTACATGGTCCACGTAGCATCACCGATGTGGACTAGTATAGGAACATCCCATGGATAGGAATGGTAGGTAACAACTCCTTCACATTGATAAACCATGTAGTAAATTGTTTATGTTTGATGTTAAACTCTTTAACAACATTCTGCAACTCTTGGTAGTCATTCATTCTTCTGATTAATTTTTCAGCCATTGATCATTGATTTATGAATTGTGCTTTGAGAACTTTGAGTTTAGCATTGGCTAATTCTAGATTTTTCTTTGTATCCATATGGTGCTTGAACTGGGCCTCATACAAAAGGTATGAGTTGGCCACTTGCTTTTCCAGTTCTAACCTTGGCCTTCTAACAGTCAATGGTACCAAGTTTGTATAATGGAGATTGGTTAACTCCATGTACTTCATCATCTCCTTGATTTGCAACTTCTTAAGGTGGATTTCTACTTTGTTGTATGCATTCAGTCCATCAAAGATGGGCTACCACATGTCATCTCTTTCTTGAAGTTGCTAGAGGGCCTTGTTCACCTTTGCCTTTTCTAGCTAGATCCCCTTTTCGTTAACCTCTTTGAGAAGGTAAACCTAGTTCCTGTAGTGATTTTTCACTCTTTCAAAATTTAGGACCTCATTTTTCCAAGAGGCAATCTCAATGGCTAATTTTTTACAAAGCTCTTAGACCTCCTCCATTGAGAGATTTCTACTTTTTGCAACTAACCTCCTCAAATCCATGGTTACCTTAGCAAGTTTCTCCTGCTATTATCTCAAATATTCAAACATCTGGTCCTTTTGAATTTCAACATTGTGCAAGTAATAGTTATTATTGGTTAGAACAAAATTCTCCTTATGGATCTCTGAGAGGTCATTTTTAGTGTTGTAGGCCATGGCTTTTACGATGGATGCCTCAAAGACTATCATCTCCTTAGTGTTCTTAGCTACTTTGAGTTTTTCCTAAAGCTACAAGAAAGCTTCACCTCTGATTATGACCTAGCCAAGAATAGCTGAATCAACTAGGAAAGCTCTTAATTTTGCAAATTTAGCAACCAATCATCAATTTTTAGATGTTGCTACATCAAGTTGGGCATTGGTAATGATGAACTTGCCCCTCGCTTCCAAGAGCATCAATTAGGGTTGCATTCATGTTACCCAGAAGGTCAAAGACCTTCAAAAGAAATTGCCTAGTTTCAAATTATCAACACAGTAATTCTTTGCGTTGGGCTACATTAAAGCTTCTACTTGCTACTCCTATAGACATCTACACATCTTGAGGGACACAATATCTAGCACAGAGGCTATAGAAGCATTGAGTGATTCTCCCACTATTAAGCATCACCTCTACCACTATTTCCTACCCTTGGCACTACATCACTAAGATAGTTGCACCTTCATCCTCCTCTAGGTGCACCAAAAAAGTAGCTGTGTTCCTACAGATCTCTAGGAATTATTATTATCTTAGAAGGGGCACTGTTACTTCCTAGGTGCAAGGATTTGACCTTGCGAGCACCTGCATCCTTTGGGTAGAAAACAATGGCACCATCTCCTCCAACCAATTGATGGTTCTGGTCACTTCATTGAGATGGCTCAATGCTAGTTAGTAGATGAAGGATTTACCACCACTTGGTCTAGCCTACTACTACTACAAGAGTTTCTTACAAAGCTTTTGCATGCACTCAATGGCAATGCAAGCCTCTGGTGTTGTTTCATGAGTGGGTCATTATGATGGCTACTCCTCTTCTTGTAGCTTGGTGGACACCTTATCGCTCATCATCTTTGTCCAAGAGGTAGTAAAAGCATGACAAAGGGTGTCATTGGTGTAGCAGGCTATACCTTTACTTTTGCACAACTTGTGAATGAGGCATAGAAAGGGGAGTGCCTTTATCCCATGCTCGTTCTCCTTTAACTACTTCTTTATCTCTAAATATATGAGCTGTGGGAGATTTACATGGAATTTACTACTTAAAGCAACACACACATGAGAAGAGAAGGCCATGATTTTTCTTAGCTTCACCATTGGATTGAGATGGTAGGATGCAATTTTGAAGTACATCCTCTTTGCCTTAGTAAGTGCACTATATTCCTTAAGGTCAACTCCATAGCATAGTTGGACCCACTCTTTCTTTACTTATGGGTCCACGTACATTGATATTTCTACCAAGGTCACCCCAGTATCCAATAACCCAAGGACCTCAAAAATGGCCTACACAAAGTAGAACACACTAATGTCCTTTATCTTCATCATGGCATTGACCTGCCTATTGTTCCAAAAGAGGTATGTCTCTTCCATATACCACTGCCCATTATAAGTAATGATAGGCCACATGGGAGAGGCTTTCAATTGGGTTTTTACCTCTTCTAGCATCAAGTCCAAGAATGAACCAAAGTTTAGTTCCTAAAGAACTGAACCTCTGATCTCATTGAAATTAATTTTTTTAAGGTAGGCTTCTATCAAGGTGACTTCAAGGTTTGATCTAGGCCTAGGCACCTCATCTCTATGCGATTTACTCAATTTTATCTTTGGCAATCTATCAAACAGATTCCACTTTGAGCTCCTCTCAAAGAGGACCTATTGCATGGATCTCTACTGCTTACTCTTGGGACTATTGTTGCTATTATTCCCTTCCTTCTCTAGGTTTCTTCTCCCTTGTTTGGGATGGTCCTTCCTCTTGTGGGTGTTTATCCCTTAGCCTAGGTGTCATCTGCAATCACAAGAAAGCCAAAGATTAGTATGTGATGTGTAACTTAGATAGTTTGATACCTTATCTCCTTTGATAAACTACACTTAGGCTATGTTGTGATTATGTAGGATTGATTAATTTAATATTATTTTAATTAGATAGCTACCAAAGTTTGTTGGGAAGGTTTAACTCTCATGAATTAGTGATTTTAATAGTATTTTATTAATTAAATCTTATGAGAGTTAGAAAAATTTTTGAAAAATTTTCCATCAAAAACCTAAGGTTTGTGGCCCTCACAATGTAAATCTCATCTCTGATAGCTACATAAACAAAGAATGAGGTTAATCGGAGAGGCAGTGTGAAGGTTATGTGCTCTGGAAGGCTCTAGGCTTTGAAAATAGCAAAAAATCCTTCCTCATTTAAAGGTAAATTGCAAAAACTTTGCTAAGTATCTACAATATATATGTACTTTTTATGATGCATCGACAGGAATTCATTAATACAACCCACTACATCAACAGGGTTGTGTCAACATAGCATTTGGAAAAAAAATTTCACCATTAGAAAATGAAGGAAAAAGAAAGAGTATTCACATAAAATTAAAGTCCACAAAGAGCCAAAAATGACAACAACATGATGGAATGCTTGAAGAGGGAAAGAATAATGCATGGAAAAGGATATTTAATTTGAAGAATATTCATTAAGGATTATAAACTAGGTGCAATTAATGAGGAATGAGGAATATTTGAAAGCAAAAATGTCAAATGGATGAGGAACTAAACTAGCCCAACCAATGATTATGCAAGTGGATCCTCCCCATAGAAGGCTCATGCCCTTAATGCCCTTACATGCCCACAAACCAAGGAGTTTGTGGGCTCCATGAATGATTCATGGTTGTCATTAGTTAAGGACCAAATCACCAAAAAAACCATCAACGAATTATGACCACATCAAACAAAAACATAGAAACAATATGAGAAAAGGCAATGAGGTGAGTGATGAAAAGCATGGGTGGAATAGTGTCCCCACTGTGGTCACATGATGTCCCTTGTGGATTTTGTGGTTAATATGACATGATAAAATCCATCCTTAGTCTAAACTAAGACTAACCACTTCTAGTGAATTCACATTGACACTCTTAGACTAGCCCACATACCCCCCAAGGAACAAGAGTATCCTCATAGATCAATCACCATTCCAAAGAGAGAAGAAAAATGAAGCATGAAGTGAAAAGGGCCTTAGTTAGAGGGGTACCTTCAAGTATGGGTAACATGTCTTTCCAACCTCATAACTAGTGCTTGTAGCTCATTATTATGTCTAAAGGGTGTGCATTGAATTCTTGTCATTTTATTATTACTTTTTATTTTTCAATGGGAACCATACCATGTAAAGATGTAGCTTCTTGTTATTGGTTAACATAGAAATGGTAAAGAATCCGTGAAGATACTAATGCATCCCAAAGGGTAGGCAAGTACAAAAACTATCAAATCTCCTTAAAGTCATGCCCTTGTCTATCCATTTAATCCCTTCCAAGTTTGGAAACTACCAAGATCACAAGTTTATTATAAGTTGGAGTTAAGAAGGAACCATATTTCAAAACAAGGAAACACCATAGAGTTATGTGGATCAGTGGATGACATGGACTCACTACCTATTAATCATGAAAAGAAAAAATGTCTTAGTTATCAACATTAAAATTTAAAGATAGAACCTAGACATTTAAAATCAAATAACATTGTAAAGTACAAACCACCATCAATTAGCAACTACAGTTGCACCAAGTCTTGGTGGCAATAAAGAAAAAGGAGAAAAATTTAAGAAAAACACAAAAAATTCATGTAAAATATAGAAAAAATTGTAATATATTTAAGAAAATGGAAAATGTATGAATGGTGTAAAACAAATAAAGAAAAGACACTTATTAGTTCTTGGTTCAAGATGGGGGATCTCCCCCACAACTAAGCTCATGACTGGGACAAGGACTAATAAGTAAGTTGGACATTTCCATGCATTTTATGGATGGTTTAGCATTCTTATTCTTGAGCCACTAGGTGTCTCTTGGTTTAGTGACTACTGTGTAGATGTGGTCATCACACATTTGTTCCCTAAGTTTGTTATGGGCTGGTGTAGGGATCATGTTGGTGCTTTAAGCTTTCAACCCACATTTGCACCCTTTATTACTATTTGTAATGCATGGAGCTTTATGTCTCTCCACATTGACAGGTTCATCTTTTATGTTTTGTGTTAGAGTAGTGATAGTTGTTGGCTTTTGCATAGGATTGGAAGACATTGTATCTACAAGGAAGAATGTTCCACCAAATTGGCCTTGTGTTGGTGTTGATGAGCTAGTAGGCCTCTAAGTTTTATTTGCATGATTGGAACCATCCTAAAGAAAGGATGTTTCTGAGACTTTTATGGAGACCTACTAACATTGTTATTTGCTCGTATGTTCATAGTACAAATAACATTCTTCCATTGAGATTGTGGTGCCAATCCATCCTACATTATTGATGGTGGCATATGATGGAGGGAATTACAAGAGTAGTGAGGATGTGACAAAGAATTAGAGGTACCAGATGGTGATCCCACTGGAGATGTTGTAGGTTGATGATATTTAGAAGAGTGGTAGTAGTAATTTGAGGTAGAAAAAGTAGAACTAGTTGGAGAAATATATTGTTGAACATAGTAGCCATGAGAGTCCTAGTGGCAATAAGGGTACTACTAATATGTTGATAGCTTCCCCCATGACTGTGACTCTTTCCACTATTATTGATATTAGTTTTGAGGTTGATAGTGTTGGCACATTTGGCCATTTCATGGAACAGTAAGATTCATCTTAAACATTATTGTAAGAGTGGGAGAATGTAAATGTGTTATTTCATACTATTGGTATGGGATCTAGGGGAGACCATAATATTATTGATGGAAATAATGCATATATGAAAGACAGTAAATAGAAGATTGCAAGAGATAATGTGCCAATGGTGAATCAATTGACAAGCAAGGAATTCTTCATTGTTAGAAATATGTTCAGGAATTGATCATTTGGATACTGGTAAAGAATAAGAGAAGAGAACTAGAAATGAAAATTCAAAAATCAGAATCAACAGCTTGTATGAATAAAAAAATGGGGGAATTATTAGTGGATGTTTGCAAAATGATGGAGAAGATATTGTTAATTTAAAATTGAATATAAAAAATGAAATTTTTGCAAATGAAACAATCCTCATAAATGACGGTAAATACAATGATCTAAACTATGGTATTGCTCATGGATTGGAAAGGAGACGCATTGGTACTGAAGAAAAGGTAAATCTAAAATGATGCTTTGATTCAGTTCATGATTTACCAAGCAATAGTAATGCGTGCAAAGAAATTTGCGAAAATGGTGATTCAGCAGCTGATCTGCAGGCATTAGTAGATTTTGTAGAAGTGCTAGGGTGTGTTGATCTTTAACAATTTCTCTTCTTGTACGCGATCTGATCGAAATAGAATGGTGAACCAAACTATTTTCTTTGGCCCCAAGATTAGTGGCGCCCTTGCTGGGCGTATTGTGATAAAGCCTTGCAAGGATGCAGTTACAAGGACGGCGAAGGAGGAGCTCTCATGGTCATTGCCGCTTTGATCAAAACAGGAACCACAATCAGAGCTTTGCGGTGAATTTAAGTAGCAACACATTTAGTTTCAAAAAATTTTTTCCATCAATATGTAGCTGGATCTACCCGCCTTTGATGCCTTCCCAGACATTCTCTGTGTTTTGCAATGTGCACACTGCACAGAGAATTTTTTGGCCATTACAGGGCCGTTCTCAACTTACCATACCCGACGTCGTCATTCTCTAATACTCTGATCCATGGCATGTTCGCCCCTGGCTCTGCAATCAACGGCAGTGATTTGGAAGATAATTCACAAAAACACAAAAAAAACGCAGGAAGCCCTAAGAGAATTTGGGGCAAAAAAAATTCCAGGCAACTGAAACCCTATGTTCAGGACCATATGTTCAGCGCATCATTTTTTTCAAGAAAAATCCTTCTCCTCCGCTCTTCAGCAACTGAACACCACACAACAATGATGCTCTGGATGCAGTGGTAGAGCCTTCTTCCGTTGTAGCGGTTGATAATGATTTTCGGCAGGGCCGGATAATTTGGAAATATTTGCTGGCAGTTCCAGGCCTGGCACCTTCACATTCAAACCTCATATTTTGGATTTAAATTTTTATTTTCAGCCACTTTTACACGGGTGCAAGTGCAGATAAATTATTTATATAAATTTACATTGATTAGCTACCACCAACGTCTACACCAAGGTAGATATTATACCATCACCTTGTTCATAAAATTACTAGGGCTTCAATAGTATTCAAAACTTAAAAATTTTAAATAAGTAAAAATGAAAATCTATTAGAGGCATAATTTTAAAAAATTATATGGAGCTATTGGGTTTATTTTCATTATTCACAAAAGCAATATTTGCAATATTTCTCCTAACTTTCTAACTTCCTAACTTGCTAAGTTAATACTTCCTAACTTGTTGGGCAAGTTACTTGGGAGAGAAGTTAGCAAAGAAATTTTGGATGTAACTACCATTTGAACCCTATAAAAAGGCTTCAGGGATAAGAAGAAAGGAGAACACAAGGGGGGGACAATACATCACACTTGGGCTACCACACTTGGGGTCTCATTTTTGGTATCACACACTTAGGCTCTTACTTGGAGACACACTTTGAGTCTTGGGAGAAGAGCATTATAAAGAAGAAATTGTGAACGATTGCTTGTCAGATGGCTTGCTAAAGAAAAGATTTCAACCTCTTTGTCATAGTCCTATGAGTTATGTTTTATTTCTATTTTGTTTAAATTGTCTAGCTAGTGGTTTAGATAGTATCATCCTTGGCGAGTAATTTTGGGATTTTTAGATTGCTCTTATTGTTCTTGTTGCCCAATAGAAAATTTCTATTAAAATTTTGCCATAGAAGCGCTTGTGTTTAAAATCCTTAAGAGAATTTTAGTAGTAAGTTTTATTATTGTGCAACATATAAGAACTGCTATTGAGATTGTTGTAAGAGATCCTCTGCTTGTAGTCATGCCATTGAACGATTCAATAGTCAAGAGGGTTCAGAAAATCTTTGGTATTTTGATGGGACCAGAATAGCTT
>MNCI01006016.1:284901-316503 GCA_015680685.1 Gnetum montanum
GCCGCAATGGCACATACACATACTCACATTAACTACTGAGTTTATTTGGAGGTATCTGGGCCTTGGTGTTGCAAGAGACCAGCAGGCACCTAAATCCTGTTCAAGGACACTCGTTGGCGGTCGCGTCCCAAATAGTCGCCAACAATTTCCATAGTGATGAAATGAGAAAATATTTATAATTTTATATTATAATTTTTATGTATTTTATGAATGTAATAATAAAATAAAAATAAATACATGCATCACAATCCTTTATGAGGATAGGTACAATGCTCACAATCACTGGAGTAGGTTCACTTCTTAAGATTTCACCTTTAAATTTCCACTAAATCTAGATAACATGGAAATAATAAAAATTGCTAGCAAAAGAGAAAACTAGATATCTTCAATTAATCAATGGAGAAGATTATAATAGAATGGATTTACAATTCCAAGGATCCAAATACACTCACATACTCACACTATTACAGAGCATGAGGCTCTACAATCTCACAAGATTGACCTCATTGTAAGGCTCGATCTCTAAATTAGATCTCTCACACATAGATCTAAGATGTTATCTAAGAGGCAAAGGGTTATGGTCCAGATCCTTAGAGGTGCATTTACACACATGCAATCTCCCTCCTAACTCTCTTCTTACCTCTCTCACGATCTTGAAATGTTTCTTCCTTCAAATACTCTTCCACTTGCACAAGCTCTCTTACTCTTCTTTTTCTTCCAAGTATGGACACACAACATAATTATAAGACATAAAAATCCTAGAAACATTTCCTAAATGGCTCTCTAGAATTTTTCCACATGGATCTTAACTTCCTTGAATATTTTCCATTCAAACTACCATGTCGAAGCTTTACTAGGTCAAACGAGATGTCTCATGGAATTCCCAAATGTCTCCCTATCAACTTGGAATGCTATTGAGACATTTCAAATTAGTGTGAGTGTGAGATGTCTCTCCCATATCAAAGACATCTCACCAGGGTCAAATACATCTCCTCTATGTTTGATACATCTCATCTAAGATGTCTTCTCACTTGCAAGATGTCTTCCCTCAAAAGACTACAATTTAGACAAGTTGTCTCCCCTACATCTAAGATGTCTCCTATAACATGATTATACTTAGCCAATATGTCTCATAGACCTCTAAGATATCTTTCCAAAGCTTGAAACTTGTAAGAGCAACTTGTAGGAAAAAGCACAAGGGAGTCAAGAGAGGTGTTTCTACACTATTTCATCCACCCTTCAAAAAGTGAACTTAGGTAAATAATGGCATAGGGGTAAAGGCAATTCCCCACTTAATAAGTTTGGTCTCATGAACCCATACAACATCATTAGTAGATTGGTTCTCTTCATGGATCAAATATTCATGCCTCTTGACTCCTTGAGTAGTAGAAGCTTCTCTCCACTTGAGTACAACTCCCTTCCTCTCTCTTGAAGGCTTGGAGTAATCAATATCCCCCTTTAACTCATCGATGCTACCCTGTATGGTCTCCTCAACAACTGGTCCATGATATTGTAGAACATCTAAAACATTAAACACAAAAGATATACCAAAATCATTTTTCAAGTCAATTTCAAAAGCATTATCATTAATCTTGGCCTTAATTCTGAAAGGCCTCATCTTTTTGGCTTTCAATTTGGAGAAGTTAACATCTTTCAACGACTTCTTCTTCAAATTTACCACATGCGCCATAGACAATGCATTAGCCATGACATTAGCTTTTTCACTTTTATGTTTCAACACAAAATTAAATTTCTATAATTATGCAACTCACTTCATATGCTTTGCACGCAACTTCTTTTTAAGAGTTTAGAAATTATAGTGCTTGATGGTCCATCATCAAAATGAATTCTTTGGGTAATAAGCAATGCCTCCAATGCTTAATTACTTGAAGAATAGCATACAACTCCTTCTTATATATGCTATATTTTTCCCTTGACTCATTCAATTTTTTTAGAATAAAAAGAAACAAACCTACCTTCTTATGAAAGTAACTCACCAATGGCAAGTTCACTTGGTTCCATCTCTAGGTGAAAAAGCCTATGAAAACCTAGAGTTGCAAGCACCTATTCACTGGTAATCTTTGCTTTCAACAAGTCAAAGCTCCATTGGGTTTCATTATCTCACTTGTAATCTTTATTTTCCTTCAACAAAGCAAACATAGATCACAAAACATCACTAAAATTATGTATGAACCATCTATAAACACTTGCTAAATGAAGGAATGATTTTACTCCCCAAATTCTTAGGAGTTAAACAATTTCTAATAGACTTCATCTTGATAGCTTTCATCTGAATTTGATTTTTATAAATCACATGCCCCAAATATGTGATTTTCCTCTCAAAGAAATGACTTTTCTTCATATTAATCACCAACTACGCCTTCTCCAACTTAGGACACACCATCCACAAGTGATCTAATTGCTATTCCTCATTGGAACTATATACCAAAATATTGTCAAAAAGATAATACAACACTTAAGAATCAAGTCCTTCAATACATCATGCATCAACCTCATGAATATAGCAGGTGCATTTGTGATCCCAAATGGCATCATCAACCACTCAAAAAATCCATCCAATCTCTTGAAAGTTGTCTTCCATTCATCACCAAACCTAATTCTAATTTGGTGATAACCACTTTTCAAATGAATTTTTCTAAAAATATCTACATTTGTAAGAACATCAAGGATATCATCCATCCTTGGAATAGAGAACTTGTACCTTACTATTATCCTATTTATTGCTCCTAGAATCAATGCACATCCTCCATTCATCATTATCATTCTTTGGAACAAGACCACTAGAACTATATAAGGTGAAATGGATTTCCTCATGAATCCCTTTTCAAGTAACTCCTCTACATGCCTTTCCAATTCAACCCATTAATTTGATACCATCTAATAAGCCCTCTCATTTGGAATGGTAGCATAAACAAAAATTAATCTAATGCTATACATTCCTCATTAGTTGCAATCCATCCAATTTCTCCTTGAACACCTTGAAAAATTTCTCCTTCAAGCCTAGCACACCTATAGGAAGTTCAACCTAGACATCATCATGGTTAGTAGCAAATGTTAATACAACAAAAATTTCAAAACCAACCTCATCATGCTTCTTAATGTATTCCTTCTCTCTAAGAAGGATTAAGGAAACATTAAGTAAGCTTTGCTGCCTCACTTGTTCAGCTATCATGGGAATCAACTTATGGATTCCATTAGATCTAACTACACTCCATACATTTCTTGCTCCATCAAACAAAGCACCATTACTAAAATTCCAAGATCTATCAAAAATTACATCAACACAATCTATTGGAAGCACATTACACTTCACAACATCATGAAAACCTTCAATTTAAAATTTCAAAATACATTTTTTCCTCACCTCTTAGAAACATCTCTAGATAATCAATGCACTTTATAAGATCTAGGATGTGGATTAGTTTCCAAATTCAATCTAGCAACTACCCTAGAAGAAATAATACTTTCTTGGACTACCCCATCAATCAACACATGAATCCATTACCCACTAAGCAAACATCTATCCCCAAATCAAAATAACAAATTTTCTATTAGGATGATCTCCTCTATTCACATTTCCCATGAATGCACAATAATTTAATTTAGAAACTTCCTCATTCTTGGAAGCATTAGGATTAACTCTTTGAAAAGCTTGACCTAATGTCTCTTCCACCTCCATGGTTTACACATCTTTACCTTTGGCTACCTTGTGAAGTGAACATTTCCATTACTTATGTTCCTATTCTCCATATTTGAAGCATTGAATCTTGGATGAGTTGTTGTCTTGATCCTTGCTTTACTTTCCTTGGACCTTCTTGGTTTTGTTCTTCTCATCTCTTTTTTTGTCTTCTTGTTATGATTACAATCCTTGTTTTTAGATTTGTACTTAGATCCTTTCTAAAATTTGAATCCCTTCTCTTTCCCCTTGGAAGTTTTGTTGCTCCTATTTTCAAATCCACTTAATTTCTTTTTCAACCTTGAGCACCAAATCATAAGCCACATCAAGATTTTGTGGCTCATAAAAAGGCAACTCCTACTGATATGTCATTTTGAGATCTAACAAAAATTAAAGCCTATTCATACTCCTTCCAGTTCACTTTAGCTTGAAGGAATAGATCACAAAATTAGATCTAGAATTATTTAACATACTTCTCATCTTGCCTTAGGAATTCCAACATCAAAATGGTCTCTTATATCTATCAAGATTGTTCAAAATTTTCTTTTAACCTATATTTCATAAGATTCTAATCTCTAATGGATCAACCATTTTATCTTTCATAATCCTAGAACTCTTTTTCCCACTAAGTAAAATCCATACCTTCTAATATGGATTCAACAATAGGTACCCTCAAGTTATTTGGTACCTCTTCCAACTTAAAGTACTTGTCAAGAACTTTGAGCCAACTTGAAAAAATATTGACACCATATACACCATTGAAAGTATTTAACTCCATGTATGGAAGTCTTGTAGCATACTCTTGTAAGTGTTGCCTCATCTTCCTCATTAATGAGTGGTGAGGTACCCCCATGCCCAACCATATGAATCACAAGCATTCATGCACGATCCGATTGAATTCCATGGATGGGACTAGCTATGCATCTAAATCATTATGCTTTGATCATAGTTCATTGTCTTCCCAATTAGACTAGTGGTAACTTTGTCACATATGATTTAGCCCAAAGTGAGGCATATGATTGATGTTTCCTAATCCTAAGCTACTTCTAATGATAATAAAGAGATAAATTAATTGAGCTAATAAATAGAGAAAAGTAAAATTTACACTAGCCTATGTGCAATGAGTATCTGTTCCTAATCGTCCATACACACCTTGGACTTCATGTAACTACCACTAGGATTACCAAATGATACACTACTAGATTTCCAAGTAATTACACTTAAGCACTCACAGTTAGTCATACTTGTTTCGCTTAATGAAAGGAATTGTAAAGGGTAATAAATGAAAACATTAACTAAGGAAAGTAATAAATAATTAAATAGTTAAAAAATGGAAAGCAATAATAAATCTAAGTGGATGCTACAATGATAGAAGTGTCCAAGTATGTCACACTTAAATAAGGATAACATACAATTACAAACATCACATTACGAGCATGCACTAGGAAAGAACAAAACTAGAAATCAACAATCTATGAAAAAGTTAACTAAAATCTAAACTAAAATTATTTCCCAACCATGTGCCCAAGATTTTTATTTATAGGCTAGCACAAAAGAGATGATATTGGATATCTAACATCGTTTCCTGGGACCTGATATCATGTATTTGATATTAGAGCTAACAAAATCATGACTCATCATACCCCCACGACTGACTAAAAACTCATCCTCAAGTTTAAAAAAATGAGGAACAAGTTCTTTACAAAATATTGGAAAGGTATGGAATTATTGACCAACTCAAACAATCAAATAAACAAATAGACTCTTACATGTCACAGTGGAGTCTTACAAAAATTTTGACACAACATTACAAGACAAAATTGGGGAAGCTCATGTAGTTCCCAGAGGTGATGGCTCCTCCATTGGTTGCTTCCCTTTGTCGCTAGGCTTCTAAGATTTATAATGGTTGAGTAGTACCTACAACTTTTCCTCTTCCATTCATGGATCATGTACCATCTAGGCCACTGAACCGATGTGTGCTGGCACCAGTATGTCCCAAGGACATGGCAGCTGTGAGAACATCTTATTGGCTTTCATGTACCAGGCCACAAACTATCATCGTTCCTCCTCAAAGGTCCTAGCCCTTTCTTTCAACTCATCATGATTTTTTAATCTCTGGGCCATGATTGAGACAACATCCTTTTGTCCATGGTAGTGAGCTTTAACCATCTCAAGTTCTAAGTTTTCTATGTGAATTTTTTGTAAAGCAGCTTTTTGTCTACAAACCCTTTCTCGTATAATGCATAGGTGGTCCCTACCTATTTCTTCAGCTTGCTTCTAGGCCAACCTACTATTAACATGGTAAGGTTGGCATATCTAAGGTTAGCCAACTGCATTTATTCTTTCAAATCCTCAATCTACAGGTCTTTATTCTTTACTTCCACCTAATGGACTAGTGCATAACTATCCAGAATTAGCTACCAATCAGGATTTTGTATTGTCATGGACCCAATGTGGGCTTTAGCCATCTAAATTTCTTTTTCGTTTATCTGTTTGTACATACCTACCTAGTCTTGGAAGTGTTATTTCAAATCTTCATGTTTCTTGGCCTCATTCTACCAAACTCTTATTTCAATTATAGACTTTTGTTGAATGGCATAGACCTCCTCCATTAAGAGGGTTATGTTTTCTCCAGCCAATTTGCTAATATCCTGGTTGACCCTCATTAGTTGTTCTCTCAACTAATGGATGCTTTTATCCAAAATATTCTTTTATTTTTTTATGATGGTCAACCTTGAATTTTTGGCAGCTAGTTGTTTATTCTCTTCTTGTGTGATGGTCAATACCTTTTTATAAGCATAATATTGCACTTCTACAGTCAAGGCATTCAAGATCACCATCTCCTTTTCTTGCTCTATAGCTTTGTTTTCCTCAATCAACTTATTTAGCTGCTCTATTCTGAATAGGCCTATTTGATCAAGTGCAATAAATTTGGTAGAGTCCCACCTTCTAGCTCTCAAAGTAGCTAACTCTTACTAAAAACATTGCACTTATGCCTCCACATGTTCCACCCTAACCTCATCCATGACCAGCTTTCCTTTAGTAGCGATGAGGTTAATTATGTTGTAGTGAAATCACTGGGGATGTCAAACAAGGTGGTCATTACTTATCCTATTTTCAGTAATCGATCTAACACATCCTCATGATCTGTAGGATTTAGTGAAGTCCTAGCAAGCATTTGTGCATCTCTGGTCTTGGTCAAATCAACTCAAGGCACAATAGGCACATTGAATGATTTCTTAATGTGACCCATTATTACTTCTACTATGCCTAGTGCATCTTGATGTTGCATAACTACCACTTTGGCACCTTCTCCTATTTTAACCATCACTTGGAAGGATGTGGTGTTCCTAGAGATTTGCTGCAACCACTAGGATTCTTCTCTTGATTGCAGCAAGCCCCCTCATTGGATCTACTGACACAGTGGGCTGCATGGCGTCATTAATGACTCTAAAGAGGTTTGACTCCTCTCTACTTCCCCAACTGAGTGTTTCAACAATTTTCTGCAAGTGAATCATTACTGGCCTATAGTCTTGTGGTGGTGAAAGTGGAACTTATGGCTTACGATGCTATTTAGGCTCTTATTCTGTTTCTTTTTTAGGTTCTACTTTCTTCTCTAGCTCTTGTTCCTCACCAAGGTCTTTCCTTGGTGCTACTAGTTTAAGAAATTTATCAAAGGAAGCATTTTGAGCCGTCTTGGGGATGTCATTTATGTATCCTAGGATTCTAGCACACCTATATAGCTTTTGAATTAGGCAAGGAAGTGGAAGTGTTGGCTTCCCTACCTTCTTCTCTTCAAACCACCTCTAAATTTCTGTATAGTATAATTGGGGAAGGTTGACCATGTATTTACCCATTAGTATGGCACTTCACGTAGTTGCATATGTTGAGATCCTATTGAGCCCTTTTGTGGAAAAGAGGTGATATGTCCCTATCTTCAAATAGGTCCTCTCTTCCATAGTTAATTCATTATATGTTTTGTCATCCTTGTCATACACCTGCCTCAGCCATAGTTTTATAGTGTTGGGTCAGATCTTATGGATAGATGGGCTAACTTAGCTTCCTCATTTGGCAAATTAAGAGCTTCAATGATTGCTTTGTCCGAGAATGAAACATTGACTCCACCAATGTTGATAGTGGTGTCTTCTTCTTTGTTGTGCTAGAATTGGTATGTTTTACCAAGATATCACTTACCACTATCTGAAAGAATAGGCCACAAGAATGATGCCTAAAGCTTCCTTTGAACCACCTCTAGAGCAAACTTCATAAATGAGTCCAAGTTTATGTCAACAATGATCATGGTCAACAAGGATTTTTCTTAAATGACTTCAAGGCATTCGATGGACAATGTGAGGCATTGTCCATGTGTAGGAGCTTAAGGTTCCACAGCGTCTCCTTGGACCAACTACCCAGTAATAGGATCCTCTTGATGGATGCTAAATGATTGGGCTTGCTGCTCCTCGTGCTCCACCTACTTGCTTTGTTGGCCCCTACCACCTTGTGGATGTTTGCCTACTTCCTACAAAGGTCTTGCTTGAGCTCTTCTTTTTGGGACCATATGTAATCAATCAAGGATCAAATGTTACTAAGGTGTTGTCATTTATCATTAATAGGTTTATACCTTACTCATTACCTTAGTTTTATTATGTTCGTTAGTTCATATGATTGCAAAGTTAGAAAAATTTTTAGAAAAAGGCCTAGAAAGTGTTTACCTTCTTTTATGACCTTTCACAATTGGTTCCTTTTTCCTTATGTATAGCTTATTATGATGGTTATGGTTCCTTGGGTGGAAAAATTATGGTTGTTGGCATTAATATGATTGATTTTTTATTATACACTTAGGTTTTTTAACACTCTTACCATTATAATATCTTCTGGGCAATAGCAAATTTTGAAAAATCAATGCAAGTTTTCTAAACAAGCATTTCCCCCCACCCACCCCTCCCCAACCCCCACCACCCCGCACACCCCCCCACAAACGACTAATTGGAACACTTCAAGTTCAAATAGATTTAAATGGCATGGAAATCGAAGTAGTAGAGAGCTAAATATTGCAAATAGAATTTGGTCATGTAAAGCTCTAAGTCACAAGAGAAAATTTGAAAAAATCCCCTAGCTACAAATGATGAGAATGGAATTTGGGTGCCACATGGGTCATATATATAGGGTTTGTGAGACCTAATATCGGGCATCATGGATTTGCATTTAATGAGGACATGAAGCATCAGAAATGAAGCTCTATGATTGGTTGGAAGGTTTAACATTATGTCCATAGTTTTGGGGTAAGTAGGAAATCAGTTTTAGGTACCAGAAGTATGATAAGATGGAGTTGTGAACATTAAAATCTTAGAAAGACATAAGAAAAGGGGGATATTATACCAATGATGTGGAATGGATTAATTTACATGATAAGGGAAAGCATGAAATTTAACAATGAAGTGCTTGGAAGGTTAAGAATGTTATGGTTATGCACATAAGTACAAGTCACAATAGTTACACAAGTGGGTTCTCCCCAAAGAAGGCTCCAACTTATAATGCCCTTATATAATGATACCTAAAAATTTTCATAGGCACTAACTAAACCTATAAAAAAACATAGATGTTAAACCACCAGTTTGAGAAAATAACTCTATGTTACGCAAAATCACAAGTTAGGATCATACAGATAGCAAGATGAGATGGACTGTAGAAAGGATTGCAAAAAGTGGGACATGAGATGTCTTACCATGGGCACAATGAATCCTTGTGTATTATTAATGATTAAATAACCATTATCCCTTCTTTCCAAGATTCAAGCCAAGGCCAAACCACATTTCAATGACATCTCATTGTCTCATCACTTTAGCTGACAACCATACAACTACCATAGTTGCAAGGGGTAACATCACTTGGCATTTTGTCCAAGGGAGAAACTTATTTATGGCACTTCTCTCTCTTTTTCTTTTTTTCTTTTTTTTTTTGATGGAATCTAAGAAGCTACCAACCTTCAAGCATGGGTACATGTCTTTCCAGTGGAACCCTTAGAAATTTATTCAATGCCTTTTTTTGTTACTCTTACTCCCATTTTTCATTAGATCTACAAGGATATCATTACAACCAACGCAACCTTTTAGAACATATAGAAGTGCCCAAAGAGAATCCACAAATCCCCTTGGTGTCACACCCTTCACATCCCCATTGGTTCTTCACTTTTCTGTGCAAGCATAATGATTATGAGTTTATTATTAGTTTTGACGATGTAGAAGAATATCATTATGACCAAAGGCAAGAACCTCTTATTGATGAAATGAGTGAATGGATGGTGTGGCTCACTATCCAAATAATCAATCCCTCATGACTTGAAAACATAGATAAAACCTCACCTCAATGGGCTACATGATCATTTTATTTACAAGAAAGATTACTAACAAAGAAAATGAAAATGAAATGTGGAAAAAGTTGAAAAGGATAAGAAAATTGTATCAAGAAATAAGAAAATGATAAAAAATTGTAAAACAAAAAGATGAAAAAAAATATATTAATTATGAGGGTTAGAATGGGGGTTTTCCCCCACAACTAAACATTTGATCATGGCAAGAATTAATAAGTGGGTAGTTAGGATCCATGCATGTATACAACATTGGTAATCTTCCATTTCCAAGACACTGGGTATCTCTTGGTTTAGTGGCGGCTGTGTAGATAAATTTTTGTTCACACACTTTTTTGTTAAATGTATGGTGGGTCAAGGTATGATTTGTATTAATGTTGTAGGCATCTGGCTCATGATTGCACCCATAATCATGAGACGGTATGCATGGATTTGCGTGTCTCCCCATACTACTAGATTCATTACTTTGGTTTGGTGTTGGACTAACAATGAATGGTGGTTGTTGAAAGGAAGGCATTGCACCATATTGGAATTGTGCTAGTTTGGATGATGTGGTTGGTCCATGAGTGTTGCACTTCTACATGCAATCTATCCTAAAGAAAGGATGTTTCCTAGTTTGTAAAGGGAACCTACTGATATTAGCATGTCTATGCACATTCACAACACACGTGGCAATCATTTGTTGATATTGTGATGCTAAACTTTCCTATGTCATTGGTGTTGGCATGTGATAAGGTGAAGTATAAGAATATTGAGGATAGGATAGATGGTAAGAGATGTGAGGTGGTGATCATTCAGGGAATGCCACAGGTTGATGGTACTCAAGGAGTGATAGTGGCAATTTAAAGTAGAGGACATAGAACTAGTTGGAGAAATAGGGTGTTGAACATAATATCCATGTGGTTTCAGTTGATAGGAAGGATAGGGCTAGTTTGGTGGTGGCCTCCCCCATGATTATGGGCTTTTCCACTACAGTTGATGATAGTGTTGAGGCTAGTAATAAGTCCCCCTAGGATACTATGATTAGTTGTGGGATTGGCTATCATTACCATGTGGAAAGGGAAATCTCCAAGGCATGCGCTTTTGTATGAACTTAAGATTTAATGCACCAACCCAATACTCATGTAGATGCAACAAGATAGGCCAATGGCCCTTTGGATGGTCATATATGCAGATGTCACATCCATCACCTTTGTCTATGGTTGAGTCTATAGCCTCACTTTCTTTAGCCATGTTTCTTGCTTGCCGAAAAGTTTTCCTAGCTATTTCTTGGTTCTGCCTCCATTGTTTATTATGATCGCCTAGCTTGTTTTGCATGATCTTCTTCTCTATAATTTCTACCAAAGTTGCAAGTTTGTTGTATACCCACTCTAACACCCTATGAAACTTTTCTTCAAGTTCATTGATAAACTTCTATATGAGCAAGATTCATTGTGGAATCATCTTATTAAGAGCTACCTCTTTCTCCTTACCAAGATGTAGACCTGTTTCTTTTGGAGGGTTGGATCCTGGTGATATTTCTCAACATTCTCTCATTTTCATATCTCTCCTTCTTCTTTGGCCACACACTCAATTAGCTCTTGAATCTAACAAGTTTGTAGCATGTATAATTGACCTAGAACATACATCCCAAGGGTCTCCCTTATTTCATTGTGAAGCTTCTCTATGATGTGGAAAAGTTACCTTTCCTCAAAGAAACCATGTCTTGGGAATTTATTTAGTAAGGAAGGATATCTATCTAAGGCCATGTCCAAGGGTTCATGTTATTCCTATTTCCATTCTTGGATCTGTCTTCTCATGTTGGACATCCTTGCATAGGTTTGGTATTTCTCATTGAAAAGTTCCAACAATGTGGACTACCATCAAATTGAATTTGGTTTCAATGATCTATACCACACTTTAACTCTATTGATTAGTGTCCTAGGAAAGAGCTTAAGCTTTTGCCACCTATTTTCAATGTTGTAAAAAGTGCAGACGTCGTGGAAGGCTTGTAAATGATGTTGTAGATCCAAATCGTAGCCTCCTGCAAATTTAGGAATATTATTCATATCAAGCCTAGGTAGGCGACTCTCTTTGTGATGTCTATGTGATATCTTAACTACCTCTGTGATCTACATTAGGCTCTTAGTGAACAACAAGGGTTCATCATCATCAGATATGTTGTGATGAGAATTTTTATTTCTATCCATTTGATTGCGACGATTTTTTCTATGTTCATTTTGATGATTTTGATTTCTCCTGCGGGTTTGATTTTTATGCCAATGATGAGCTTGGTCTCTATATCAAAATTCATCTTCATCAAAACTAGATGTTGAAGGGGGACAGAAAGTTGAGAAACTAAAAGGATTGCCATGGCTTCTATGATGTTCCCCAAGGTCCCTTGATGTATCCTCTCTAGATTTCAAAGAGGTCCTAGGCCTTGAGGCCTTCCCAAGTCTAGGAGTTACTTCATCTCCACCAAGGTCATTTTCCTTAGGTGAATGTACTCTTTGAGTGTCATCAAGGTGATCATGAATATATAAAACCCATGCATAAGCTTGGTCACTCCAATTTTCTTCACCATAGATTTCATTAGTTCTCTAATGGATGTCTTCACGATACAATGCATTATTGCTTTCTTGTGAAATAGACATTTTTTTTAATTAGTGATGTATGTGATTTAATATTTCCTAAAAGATATATCATTAATGTATTTACAATGATCTTGTATGATATAACTAATCTAGATAACTAGCACCATCCTCAACAACGGTGCTAATGATGAGCGATGAGGTACCCCCACATCCAACCATACAAATCACAAGCATTAATGCATGATTCGATCAAATTTCATGGATGGGACTAGTTGTGCATCTAAATCATTATGCTTTGATCATAATTCTCTATCTTCCCACTTGAACTAGTGGTACCTTTGTCACATATGGTTTAGTCTAAATTAAGGCATATGATTAATGTTTCTTAATCCTAAGCTACTCCCAATGACAATAAAGAGATAAATTAACTAAGCTAATAAATAGAGGAAAGTAAAATCTACACTAGCCTACATGTGATGAGTATTTTTTCCTAATCATCCGTATGCACCTTGGACTTCGTGTAACTACTGCTGGGATTACCAAACCATACACTACTAGGTTACCAAGTAATTACATTGAAGCACTTGCGATTATTCACACTCATTCCACTTAATGACAAGAATCATAAAGGGAAATAAATGAAACATTAACTAAGGAAAATAGTAAATAATTATACAATCAAATAATTGAAAGTAAAAATAAATCTAAGTTGATGATGTAATGATAGAAGTAATCTCAATTTTATTTTCAATCACTTAAAATGTCCAAGTATGTCACACCCGAATAAGGATGCTGTACAATTACAAACATCACATTCTGGGCATGCACTAGGAAAGAATAGAACTAGAAATCAAAAATCTATGAAAAAGCTAACTGAAATCTGAACTAAAACTATTCCTCAACCATGCACCCAAGTGTTGTATTTATAGGCTAGCATAGAGGAGATGATATCGGATGTTCAACATTGTTTCCTAGGACCCAATATTGTGTATCTAATATGGAGGCTTCAATATCAAAGCTAATAAAATCATGACAAATCACTCATAAAGTTTTTCAAGAGAAAAAATAGTTACCACTATTGCAGCCCTTAGAATTATCATCTAAGAAATAGGATTCCATCCTATTAGAATCTTTGGTTGATGGATTTGTATACTCCCAAAGCTGGATTGTCCTTCCTCATTATCTGTTCTATCTCTAGTAGGCTATGAAACTTCTTCATCTAAATGCACCTACTAATCATCTCTACATCTCTAGATATGGCTAGGACCATCATTTCTATCTACCTTAGCGCTGATTTCATCCAATTGGGCAATCATCATCTAGAAGGCATGCTTGAACCTATTTTTCATCTAAGATTGAAAAAATCCTCAATTAAATTCAAGTAATAATCAATATAAAGATCTGATACTAACATTTACCTAGATTAGGTTCACTTAAGATTTTTCTTTCAAATTTCTACTAAATCCAAATAATATAAAAAATAATGAAAATTGATAAAAAATAAGAAAACTAGCTATCTTTAATTAATCAGTGGAGAAGATTACAATACAATGGATTCAAAAATCCAAGGATCCAAACACACTCACACACTCATAATATTACAAAGCATGAGGCTCTACAATCTCACAAGATTGACCTCAATGCAAGGCTCAATATCCAAATCAAATCTTTCACACATAGATCTAAGATCCCCTCCAAGAGGTAAAGAGTTATGGTTAAGATCACACACACACTTGACCTCAAAGATATATCCACACACATGAAATCCCTCTCCCAACTCTCTTCTTATCTCTCTCAAGATCTTGAGATGTTTCTTCTTTTAGACACTCTTCCACTTGTACAAGCTCTCTTGCTCTTCTCTTCCTTTTGAACATGAACACACAACATAATTATAAGATCAAAAAACCTTAGGAACCTTTTTCAAATATCTCTCTAGAATTTTTCCACATGGATCTTGACTTCTCCAAACTTTCCCATTGAAACTACCACATTGAATATTTACTAGGTCAAATTAGATGTCTCCTTGTCAAATTAGAATGTTGTTGAAACATCTCACATGAGAATGTAATGTCTCCTATGAGTGTGAAACATCTTCCCAATGCCAGAGATGTCTTCCTAGGATCAGAGATGTCTACTCTATGTTTGAGACATCTTATCTAAGACATCTCCTCACATGCAAGATGACTCACCTGAGAAGATTGCAATTTAGATAATACATCTCCCATGTATCTAAGATGTCTTCTTTAACATGCTTACACTTATTCAAGACATCTTCTAGACCTCCAAGATGCCTTTCTAGAGCTTGAAACCTGCAAAGACAACTTTTAGAAAAAAGCATAAGGTAATCAAGAGAGGTGTCCCTGCACCAATCACTCACATGTGTCATAATTCCTTATAGGATAAGTACAACACCATATATGAAAATCAATAAAGGACTCTTGCTCACAATCTCAATGGTTCAACACCATGTCATACAATTCTAACCTCCTTGGATAAGAATCAATTTTCACAACTTGATAAAATGGAAATAAAATAAATATTTGTAGTATTTTAATATTCTAAGGCATCAATGGTATAGAGCAAAGGGAAAACCATGAGCTTTATTCACTATACAAATACTATAATCCACATTAACAAAATAGTTATGGGTCACATAAGCAAGGTAGCACTTTGATAGAGTCTAGTCGCACTTGTAAAACTGATGACTCAAAACATACACATAAAAAATAAAAAGAAAATCAACTTATTGAAGGGAGAAAGAGATCTTTACATAAATTGGATGTTAAAATCCCATATGGAAATGAATATTATATCTAAGCTATGTATGAGAGATCATCCAAATTATTTATAGTTTTTACAAAGTAATGATAGAGGTTCACCAACACCAAGGCATTAATAAAGGTCTATTAACATAATCCAGGTCGATCCTGATCACACTAGAAGTGAAGTAGGCTAACCTAAACCTAGTAAGGGGTGCTACAAGATAGTTATCATACCCTCCCCCTCCTCTTCTCCCTTCCTTCCTTTCCCTTTCCTTCCCTTCCCTCTCATCCCCCTTCCCTTCCCATGCCCTTCCACCTACGCAAACCACTACTAGTTTCAAATAAAAATCAAAATCCAAGGATGATAGAGCATCCAAATGAACTTGAAAACATCCTATGAAACTTAGAACATGCACATAATCTTGAAGCATGGCATAGAATACAAGGGTGAAAATCCATAAGACATAAGCCTCCACCAAATAAAATAAGACTTACAAACACAAGACATACAAAATAGTTCCTAGATCTAGGTCTTAGAATAAACATATAAACTATCATTGGTTGACTCATAAGCAAGCATTACATTTATATTATGAAAGCTAAATATCATCTTAGCAAAGTGGTTAACTAATAATATTTATAATAAGAAAAGATCATATAGACTTTATATTGTAATATTACATTCTTAACAGTATTTTGATTTAATGGGCCATATCTACCTTGCTATAAAGTAGGGTTATGCTACCAACAGCAGTGTCTATTTGCATAAGAAAAAAGCTTTATAGTAATATCTACTTCTAATATATATTTAATCAAACCTATGACTTTGGATTTCTAAGTGAAGAATCTTACCATGAAGATAACACCTCATTATTTGTAGGAAAAGAAAATTAATTTTTAGTAGAAAAGATGATTTTCATCTTGGCAACCTTTTCATCACTTTGGTGTTGGAACCTAAAACATTTTTTAATAATATCCACCCCCAATACATGAAGTCAAATTAAAACTTTATAACTCAACAAATCAAACCTATAACTTGAGGCTTCCAAATCAGGAGTCTTACCACTAGGCTAACACCTTATTATTGGAATAAAAAGTTGGGATGAAATAGCAATCTTTTAGAAAAAGAAAATTCACTTCACACTTCTACTTTCACAATTTCTTCATTGGAAAATATTATGTGGAGAACCACGATCATCAATTTTTGGGGTGTCAAACCCCAAAAAATAAATGTATTAAAATTAAAAATTTCACGTACAAAATTATAGAAGTAGAGGAGAAACTCCAAAGTAATAAAAAGAAATAGCCCAATAGTTTTATAGATGTTTTTTTAGAGCTTTCCCTTATTCACAAGTATCCAAATGAATTTTTATCTACAAAAGGCTTCCTATTAATAAAAAACACTAAAGAGAGAAACATTTAGGAATTCAAATAAAGCATCAACTATCGAATGAAGTCACCTTGAACTGTCAATGAATGAAAATTATACAAAGAATATCTATGAAAAACCACATTACATCAAAACTTTTAGATGGCATAAAGAATAAGAGGATGAAAGCAACACCAAGTATGAAGTAGAAATCCTTGAAGTTAAGTGTCACCAAATAAAAATTCATCTAATTTTGATTGAAGACAAGGTAAATGCCAGCTACACCAAGTCCAAGAGCTATGAGCAAGAGGACAAGTTAAAAAATAATGGATGAATGTATCTTCCATATTGTAGACAAGACATCTTGGGTCATGAACATCCAAATGAGAGCTCTAAATAACAATAGGAAAACCTTGATGAATCAAATACACTAAAAACATCTAATTTTTGAAGAACTAGTGACATTCCATATCTTCTAAATTTGATGCTTCCATAATTGCACATTCTAATTAATTTTCCAAAGATAATTGAATCTTGGCTTACTATTAAAAGTAATAAGAGTATACATAATATTGGACCAATATGGAATAACATGATGGTCATTAATCCAAGAAAATCATTATGCATATCTTCAATAGTTACACCTCTATCAAAAAGATAAAAAAATTTAGACTTTTTAGAAACATTAATGCCATAGATACTTTTACACTTAGATCAAGTAATCCAGCAATTATGCATGTAAAAAGATGAAAGGGATGGAATTTCAAGCTCACACCATGTACTGCAAAAGTATAGATGCTTAATAGCCCATAATTAATTATTAATGGAAAGCCACCAAGGAGAAATCTTATAAAGCATAAAGGTAGAAATAATCATATTACTGAAGTTGCAAATATCACTAATAAAACACCAAGCCTTCAATATCTATTTTATGATTGATGAGCAATGAGATGTCCCTACACTCAACCAAAGGAATACAAGCATCCACGCACGATTCAATCAAATTCCAGGGACTAAGTGCTTATGTGTCTTTGTGGAATAAGGATGGGTTGATCAATCATTGTCTTCCCAAGCTTACTTGTATAGCACGATTGTATGGTTAAGTAAACTTAAGGTACATGATTTTTGTAGTTTTTATGTTTTTATGTCCTAGTGCTACAAAGGGAGGAGAGAGATAACTAAGTAACTAATTTTAATTTAACTACTTAACTATGCTTTAACTAGTCCTAACACCAACATCCGTTCTTACTTGCCATACACACCCTAAACCAGTGCAACACTACTGGGATTACCAAACGCTAATCGTTACTAGGTTACCAAGCATTACACGCATGATCAAAGTGATTGTACTGAGTGTGCTTACTTAGGAGAGTTGTAGAGTGAGAGAGAGAGAACATTAATTAACTAAGGAAAGCATTAAGTAATAGTAATTAATATTAATTAATCTATTCTAAATGCTACAAGGTTTATCACAAAGTTCGTCTTTATTTCCGTACACAAGGTATGCTTAGGTACACAATGCTCAAATAAAGATCCATTCACTTTATGACTCCTACTGTGGGCACTCAGAAATAATTCTATCTCTAGAAAAGGAAAAAGGCAAGAGTTTGGGTAAGGGACTAAGACTAACTATGCAAACCAAGTGTGCCTACCTCTTATTTATAGGCAATGAGGTAGGCCTCGATATCACGTACGCGATATCACTTGGAAGGCTCCGATATTGCACACTCGATAGCATAGATGCGATATCACTTACTAGATATCGCGGATGTGATATCGTGGCTCATCATATCCCCACGACTGAATGAAAACTCATCCTCAAGTTCCTTACAAAATATTGGGAAGGGATGGGATTATTAACTGAATGAGAACTGACAGCGACAAGGAATAACAGTCTCAAAGTGACTAGTGAACGGATTGACAAACATATTACAACATTGGTGTTCATGCCCTTTGTGGTGAACACTATACATAGATAACATCCAGACCCTCATTTGATAGCTTGAAGAGAGAGTAAAGAAAAATAGGTGCGTTGTTGCCGATGTCACGATTGTGCCTTCCATTATTTATCCATAGCCACGTGACCAAACTTGTTCCCGGCATAAACGCTCCAGCTCCAATCCATCCCAAGTGCTTCCTCCTATCCCAATCCATAGTTCATGTAATCACCATCTACACACACAACATAGTCATGAATGAGCAAGGATAAGTAAACCATAATGTAGTTGATACCTTGCCTCAATATAAAGCGCATTGGTTGGGTTGTGGTTATGGCAAAAACTGGGTTAGAGGTTTATCACTGATAACTACCCAAGGTGTAGGGGTGATACAAGTAGTAAAATGGAAAAATTTATAACAGGGCCCCCACAACTAAGAGCAAACCTCCAGTAGCAATAGGGTGGAACAGTATAGGGAACAAGAAAAATGGGAAAAATAACAACAACGATGCCAATAAAATGGATGTCATGGATGGGGATGAAATGAGAAATTTTTTATTGCAAGAAATGTTTAAGGAGAAGAATTTAACAATTGCACCATAAAGGAATGTCAATGGGTTCTCCCCAAAGTAAGCTCATTCCCTTTATTCCCTAAGAAACCCACAAGCCAAAGAGTACGTAGGCTCTAGGAATGACATATGGAAATAATGGTTAAAGACTGGCCCACAAGAATTTACCATAGAATAACAATGTGTCAACCAGGAGATAGACTAATCATAAAATCGACAATGAGATGGAAAATGGGAAGAAAGATGGAGAGTAGAAAATGGAATGGAATCCCAAGAGCAAGGTTGTGTAAAGTCCCTTGTGTATTTTATGGTTAAGGTGACTGAGTAGAACTCATTCCAAATCTAGACTCAAACCAACCACATTCAATGACCTCGCATCAATACACTTGGCCAATCGATCCCCTTGAAGCAACAAGAATGCTTTCCCAAAGAGTTACCACCATTCCAAGAACAGTGAGATGGAGAAGCAAAAAGCAAGAAAGGGCCTTAGTTAGAGGAACCTTCAGGCATAGGTAACATGTCTTTCCAGTGTCATAACCAGTGCTTATAGCCCATATTTCTTTGTTATGTCTAAGGGTTGTGCTTTGAATTCTTACCAGTGTTTTTTTTTTTTTTTTTTTTTTTTTTGCATGACAACTACACCATGCAAAGACTTGTTTGAATAATTCAACTTCCTAATGTTTTATCATCAGCAAAATGATGGAGAACCCATGAAAAGAATCCAAGTACCCAAGAGAATAGCCAACACACATGCATCAAATCCCCTTGAAGTCACACCCTTATCAACCATTGAATCCTTCCTCAATTTGAAGAATACGAAGCCACCAATTCATTAATAAGTTTATTTAAAAAAAGGAATAGTACAGTTCCAAGACCAAGGAAGACCATCAAGTTGAACGGAAGAATGGATGGTGTGGACTCATTACCTATTTTATCAAAAGAACCATATCATAGTATCAACATTAAAAATCAAAGGTAAAAACCCAATATTAATAATCAACACCATTATAGTACAATCCACCATCATGAGCACTTATTTTATGATGAATAAAAAGTAAATCAAACAAAGAAATAGGAAAAAATATGAACGATGGTGTACAATAAAAAATAAATAAAATTGAAAATAAATGTGTAAAAAAATACAAAAGAAAAAAGAGCTAAGGCCTTAGAATGGTTAGCATTGGTGGTCAACTTCCCCACGACTAAGTTGGAAGGAGGAGATCCAAAATTATGAGTAGGGTTGTCCATCAATAGAGGTAGTATTGGTACTGGCTGTTCTAAGCTCATGGAAAGGTTTGGTTTGTTGGATGTTGATCAAAAATTTCTTATCTGGGCTCTCAGGTTTGTAAATCATCATGGCCCCTGAAGAAAAAGTTGCATAAATAATATAAGGTCCTTCCCACAGTGTTTGAAATTTAATGCGTTGTGTAATGTATGTGGGATTCTAGTACAAAACCTTATCTCCTGGTTGATATTTAACTTTCCTAATTTTCAGGCCATGATGTCGTTTATTGAAGGCCTTGTGTAATTCGTTAGATGATAGGGTAGCTAATCAGTTCTCATCTAGTAAGTTAAGGGTCATTAATCATTCTTTTTGTGCTAGATCAAGGTCAAGGTTGAGATCACATGCCATAGATAGTGTATGGAGTTCTACTTGAATGGGAAGTGTTGGAAGTTTCCCATACACTAACTCATAGGGAGAGTAGCCTATACGGAGTTTTCATGTTGAGAGATATGCCCAAAGAGCATCATTCAGTTTAGTGCTCCAATCTCTCCTATACTTGCTAATATTTCTTGTAAATATTTTCATAATCTCCCTATTGGTGACCTCAACTTAACCGTTCACTTGAGGGTGGTATGGAGTAGTCAATTTGTGTTCAACCCCTAAGCATTGCATCAGCTTCCAAAAAGTTGCACCTATAAAATGTGTGCCATTATATAAAATAATTGCACGAGGCATGCCAAACCTATTTATGATTTGTTGTTGAACAAATCGTGTAGCTATAAATGATGTACAATCCTTAACAGCAGCTACTTCTGCTCATTTTGTATAGTCAACAACAATACCGATGTAAGCTTTTCCATTGGACATTGGTGTAATGGGCCCTATAAAATCAATTCTCCATATGTTGAAGGGTTCTAAAGGTTGAATCCATTGTTGTGGATCCTCCATTCTAGCAGTCATTCCCCCATCACATTGACAGCACTCACAAGATTGGACAAAATGATGTGCATCCAAAAACAATGTAGGCCAATAATATCCTACAAGTAGGATTTTAATGGTTGTTCATCTCTCAACATAATGACCCCCACAAGGACCCTCATGAGCATCTTGGAGAACTTGTAGTTGATTATATCTAGAACGCACCATCAAACCAAGCCATCGAGACATACTTTATAAAGTTTCCCATTGATCTCCATAAAATACTTGGCTCGGTGAAGGAACTGTTGTTTCTTTTTAGCGTCTAACTCTTGCGGTGTTTGTTGTGTAAGGAGATAGATGAGAATAATACTATACCAATTTATTTCCATGGTCAATTGATTAGTTACTACACCTACAAAGAGGATTTCATCAAGGAAATGATTAGAAATTGGATACTCCTCCTCTTTGTTGTCCCATTGCAACTGAGATAAATGATTAGCAACTACATTCTTGGTGCCTTTACAATCAATCATTGTAAGATTGAACTCTTGTAATATTATGAGCCATCGTATGATGCGAGGGCTCACCATTGGTTTATTCATTAGGAAGCTTATTGCACTATGATCCATATGCACGAATACCTTATAGCCCAAGACATAGTGCCTGAATTTTTCTAGTGTAAACACTACAACCATTAATTCTTTCTCTGTTGTGGTGTAGTTAAGTTGTGCACCAATGATACTCCTACTTACATAGTGGATGTAATAAGGATGCTTATGGTCCTCTAATTATGTAAGTACGGCTTCTAAAGCATAGTTGAACACGTCATTCATTATGTGAAATGGTCTAGACTAGTCAAGAGCTTATAGAATGGGTGTTTCTATGAGCTTCTATGTTAAAGTTTGGAAATCTAGTTCACATTCCCTTGTCCATTTGAAGGGTATGTCCTTTTTTGTTAGTTCAACCAATGGTCTTGCAACCTTTGAAAAGTTCTCAATAAACCTTCTGTAGTAGCCAATGTGTCCAAGGAATGACCAGATATCTTTTATAGTTTCAGGTTGCTAAGTAATTCCTTAGATAAATTTGATCTTTTCAGAGTCTACCTCTATCCTTGTTTGTGAAATCTTATGCCCTAATACGACACCTTCTTGGACCATTAAATGGCTTCTTTACCCGTTGAGCTTTAAATTGGTTTCTACACATTACTTTAGTACTTGCTCTAACTGGTCCAAGGCTTGATCAAAGTTCGCTCCATAAGTGGAGAAGTTGTCCATGAAGACTTCCATACCATTTCCTATCTACTAATGAAATTTCTTAGAACTAATCATTGAAACATTGCAAGGGAATTGCACAAGCCAAACAGCATCTATTTGTATGCAAATGTTCCCCAAGGACTGGTGAACATAGTCTTGGCTTGGTCTTCTAGGGCTATTTATATTTGGTTGTACCCACTGTACCCATCCACAAAACTATAGTAGCAATGCCTTGTAATGGTGTCTAAGACTTGGTCAACGAATGGCAACGGAAAGTGTTCTTTGAATGTTTCCATATCCAGTAGCCTAAAATCTATGCACACCCTCCATTTATCTCCCTTTTTGGGCACAATAACTAAGGGACTAACCCATTCACTATCAGCAATGGGGTATATGAACCCAGCTTTTAGAAATTGTTCGATTTCTTCCTTAACCACTTACTTAAGCTTTGGGTTCAATCGCCTCTGCAGTTGTTCTTGAGGCTTCATGGAGGGGTCAATGTAAATTCTATGCTAGCATATCCTAGGATCTATTCTGGTTAACTCGAGATATGACCAAGAGAAGGCTTTTAATGATTTGTTTATCACCTTCAGTAGTCTCTCTTTCTATTGAGGAGTGAGCTTTGCATTAATAATTATCGATTTTCCATTCTTGAGAAATGTGTACTCCATACCGGTGTGCAATGGTTTTAACTCAAGAGGCTCCTGCTTAAACTTATCAAGGATTTCCAACTTCCCATAGTTGATATTTTCAATGTCAAGACTTGGAAGTTGGCGATGGACTTGCCCTGATGTGTCTATGCTATCGATATAAGTGCTAGTCAAACCCTCAGTTGGTTCCATGCATATAGTTGAACTACTCTCTTGATCAGCTATCAACCACTAGGTGCCTTCTTGTCTTGTGGCTGTTGCATACAGGCATCTTTGTATATTAGTCACTTGTGCACACTGATTACATGCAAGCAATGCTAAACATTATACAAACCATGCCTTCTTCATGCAATTACACCCTATGCCACTGTATGCGATGCATGGAAATTTCTTATTCTCAATCTTCCCAAACATGTTTTCCTTTGATATTTTTAGGAAAAGATCGCAGATTCCTAGGCATGTGTCAATTGTGCTTAGCCATGCTCTTCCTATTATGATTAGGAAGTCTCGCTTACAATTGTTCACTTGAATCACTAGGAAGTTAGCTGGATACAACCACCCACAAATAGTGGTGAAAATGTCCTCCACTAGCCCTAATGGGACAGTGATGGATTGGTCAGCCAACTCTAACCGAATGTTACTCTTTTTTAGTGGAGGTAGGTTCTAGGCTTTGTACATTTCTAGAGAGATTAGGTTGACACCAAAACCTGAATCCAATAGAGCCTTGCACGGTTCATTCCCAATGATTTGTAATTATATAAGAGGACTTTCAAGATCAGAAAATTTCCTAGGAAGATGTCCGGCCTTAATCCAATTGGTGATAGCATGAGTTAACATGATCGTATGTGTTGGGCGCAATGTTTGGCCTGAAGGGAGTTTCAAAGTTTTGATTGGTAATGAGGCATCTAAAGGATTAGCCACTTGTGGTTGCAAGGGCTTAGTTGGAATGTTGGTTTTGAAGAAAGGTCTTTTCTTCATGCGGTTATCAAAACCAATAGTAGATTGAGAGTTAACAGCCCTTGTAGTGTTACGTTGCTATGGCTAGGCAGGGAATTCACCCTGCATAGCTAGAGTAGGTGGTAATGGAAATATGGGTGGAAGAGGTGCAACCGGATGGGAAGGATAGTATGTCTATGGAACATCACCCCTAGGAGAAGGAATCCTATAGACTCAAGGGCTTGGTAGTGAGGTTGAGGAGTGAAATGACCAGTAGAGTCACGTGGAGAGATTGGCTACTGCACATATTATCCATATGGGTCAAGTTGCTAGTAAAGATATTGTTGTCGTGGTGTTGGCATTCTCCATGATTGTAGGTATTTCCACTATTGATACTACTCGATTAGTTGTGGTGGAATTTCACTTAGATAATATGTTAAGGGTTGGTGGAACTACCTTGGGTTACCTTGAGGATAAGGTAACCTTCGAGGTGTTTACCTTTTGTTTAATCGTGGGTTGAGTGCATACACCTCAAACTCCTGTAGATGTGAGCTTACAGGGCAACATCCCTTAGGATGGTCATATTAGCATATCTTGCATCCACTATCATTATCTGTATCTGAATCCACAACCTCTTTGATGATGGCAACTTTTTCCTTACCCTTGTTACGTGTATATTCTACTTCTCTCTTTTTTTTCTTTTCCCATTCACCACCTTGCTCTCTAGACTCCTCTACTATTTTGAGAATGGTTTGAAATTTATCATCTAGGGAGTCCAACATTTGGTCCATTTTTGCTGATACTTCTGATGCAAGTTTTTGAATGGGCAAATTTTTCCTATTCACCATTTCTTCGAGTGGTGACTCTTCTTCATCCTCACAAAATCTTACTCTCTTCTTTCATAGGGAAGGATCTCTGTTATACTCCTTCACACTTTCTCTTTTCTGTAATCCACCTTCCTCTTTAGCAACTTGCTCCAATAATCTTTGTACTTGATGGATCCTAAGCTCATATAGTCTTCCTTGAGCATAAGTCCCAAGGGTTCTTTGTGTTTCATGCCTAAGCCCATCTACAAGATGGTGTAGTTGATCCCTCGGTGAATAACCATGGCTAGAACAACAATGTAACAATGCATAATATCATCCCATAGTAGCATCCAAGGGTTCATGTCCTCGTTTCCAACCTTGGATTTGCTTTCGTAGGTTGGACACTTGGGAGTACGTTTGGTACTTATCGTTAAACAATTCTAACATGGTACTCCACCTACAAATGGATTCCGATTCTAAGAAACAATACCAACTTTTTGCTTCTTTGATTAGCATCCATGGAAACAACTTTAACTTTTGCCATTCATTTTCTATGTTTTGTAAGGCACATGCATCATGAAATGCTTGTAAATGATTTTGAGGATCAGTGTTGTATCCCCCTTCAAATCGTGGAATATTGTTCATGTCTAATCTCTTGATCCTACTATCCTTTTGGTGCCTTGTTGGGATCCTAACAACCTCAATTATTTCTAACATACTTTGAGTAGTAAGTAGGGGTTCATCATGATCGTCTCATCTATGGTGTCTATGATACCCATGTTGTTCCCTAGTCTCCCTTCTTTCATGGTGTGTTTTTCTAAAGTGCCCTCATCCCCTTTCTTGAGTATTTTGTCTATGACTCCCATTTCACCTACCCTTACCCTCATGATCTTTTTCTTTGTGACTACATCTAGATCCTGAAGGAGAGGGTGAAGGAGATGATGAAGGTGAAGAAGAAGGAGGACCATCACCATGTTAGTGCTTACTTACTTCTCTTCAGTGGTTGCGGCCTTGATCGCAGTTATAATCGGAATGTCCATCTTTGTCATGTGTTTGTGTCCCTTTTTTAGACCCTTTATGTCTATCGGTATCAGAATCTGGGTTATGGATAGTTGAGTAAAGATTCTGATACAAAACCCCTTGACCGAAGTCAACGGGAGGAACATCATTGTGTGGGTGACTACCTGAGGTAGGTTAACCACCCTCATTTTTGCTCAAGACATGTGGGACATTCTGAGACAACTTTTCCTTCATAGATTCATGATGTCTCTCCTGTTATAAATCCCTTTAACACTATGCCTCCATGGGTTCATACTCCCTCGAGTCATGATCATGCACAACATACTCTACCTGTAAGTGTTGTATACCAATCCATGTGAGATCATGAAGAAGCATACTTGCGACTAAGCAATTGGGAGGTAACACTATGTTACCTTCTAAATCTCACCAATGTAGTTGTTCATCCTGGTGGAGGATAAAGGTAAATTTTGGTATATACTCATCGGGATGAACATATACCACATGAAACTGTTGAGGAACTAGTAGATTATCATGTGTACTATGCCTCCGATTGTTCCCTATATTAGACCTAGGTGGTGAAACACTTTTGTATGAAGAAGGAGATATGATTGTCTATTCAGTGTGCAATGTATTATATATTATTAAATTTTTTTCTTATAACCAACCCTAAGGTTTGTTCCAATGATGAGAAAGATTTCCTAAGTTCTAATTAGTGCACAAACAACAAAGTCCCTGGCAATGGTGCCAATGATGAGTGACGAGGTATCCCTATGCTCAACCAAAGGAATACAAGCATCCACGCACGATTCAATCGAATTCCAGGGACTAAGTGCTTATGTGTCTTTGTGGAATAAGGATGGGTTGATCAATCATTGTCTTCCCAAGCTTACTTGTATAGCACGTTTGTATGGTTAAGTAAACTTAAGGTACATGATTTTTGTAGTTTTTATGTTTTTATGTCCTAGTGCTACAAAGGGAGGAGAGAGATAACTAAGTAACTAATTTTAATTTAACTACTTAACTATGCTTTAACTAGTCCTAACACCAACATCCGTTCTTACTTGCCATACACATCCTAAACCAGTGCAACACTACTGGGATTACCAAACGCTAATTGTTACTAGGTTACCAAGCATTACACGCATGCTTAAAGTGATCATATTGAGTGTGGTTACTTAGGAGAGTTGTAGGGAGAGAGAGAGAGAGAACATTAATTAACTAAGAAAAGCATTAAGTAACAGTAATTAACATTAATTAATCTATTCTGAATGTTGCAAGGTTTATCACAAAGTTCATCTTTATTACTGTACACAAGGTGTGCTCAAGTACACAATGCTCGAATAAAGATCCGTTCACTTTATGACTCCCACTGTGGGCACTCAGAAATAATTCTATCTTTGGAAAGGGAAAAAGGCAAGAGTTTGGGTAAAGGACTAAGACTAACTATGCAAACCAAGTGCACCCACCTCTTATTTATAGGCAACGAGGCAAACCCCAATATCGCGTACGTGATATCGCTTGGAAGGCTCCAATATCGTGTACCCGATATCACAGATGCAATATCATGGCTTATCAATGATAATAGAATTTGATATAGTAAAACCTTTTGCAAAAGAATCCAATTTAAAAAATGAGTATCTTTCCAATAATCACTACCTCTAAGCGTATTCATCTAAATACACTTATGAAAAAAGGCCTTCCAAGGCTCACCACCAAATAAGCATTTAACCACCCACTTTGTACATAAAACAATACCCTGCATATAACAATTCATTAATTCTAATCCACCATCCTCTTTGTGAGAAGTCTAAATGTCCCATGTAACATGACAAAATCCTTTTCCAGAATGGGTATTACTCCCAAGGAAATTTCACACATGAAAAATACTAGGAGTCCAACATGATGAAGGGTAACTTGAATGATATACTTACAAACAATAAACTTACCAATCGTTAAAATCTTTTTTTCCTTCCACTTAAGAAGTTTTTGTTCAATTTTCTTCTTTATAACATTCCAAAAAGTTTTTAAACATCCAAGAAAGGAAAAAGAAATCCCTAACAATTTGAAAACATCTAAATTTTCTAGAAAATGCCAAGATTTAGACAAAGTCCATTCTTGAACATCCTTACAAAAGATATAAGATTTGAACCAATTAATTTGAGATCCTAAAAAGTTTATAATATTGATCAACATGATATAAAATACGATCTATAATAGCTTTATTATTTTTTATCATAAAAAATAAGTTATCTACAAAATGCATATTTAATAAAGTAGGAGATAGAGGGCAACCGCCTAACTGAGTATTCAAGCTTAGAACTATTAGTAATGTCAACATTTGTAGCCATATGTACATTAGCATATGAAAAGAGAGTCTCCACCATCCTAAATAAATTTTTCTTAAAATCATATTTGTGAAGACAAGTAATAATAAACTACCATTCAATTTTATCATATGCTTTAGTATAATCAAGGTTCAAAAAAATAGTCTTGATTGGAATCCTTAGCCCACTACATACCCTTCCAAGCTACAACAACATTATCCATAATCTATCTACCTTTAACAAAGCTAGTTTGCACTAGAGTAAATAACTAAGGAATAATTGATTTTAATCTTTTAGAGAGACATTTAGCCAAAATTTTATAAACAAAATTTAGAAGAGTAATCGAGCACCAATTACCAATGTGGAAAAGATCACCTTATTTAGGAATAAGTCTAATGACTGCTCTACTTGGCTCTTGATCAAGAGAACATTGTTCAATGACTTCTACGAAAACACAATAATGGTCCAAACCAACAACATCCTAATGATTTTTAAAAAAATTAATAGAAACTCCATCAAAACCTAGAGCTTTATCATTGGCCAAGTTAAGCATTGCATCTTTAATTTTAGCAAGAGAGATATCTTATTCAAGAAGATGGTTGTGACTACTATGAATAATATTAGGTAAATGATTATAATTATAGAGAAAATTCTCATGATCAAAATCCTCTACAACAAATATATGTTCAAAATATATTTCAAAAAAACCACTAATAATGAGAGGATTAGAACTAATTTGATCATCAATTATGAAAATAAAATTTTTATTTACATCCACTAAGACCCTTGGAATTTATTGGACCAATTTCAGAATTTCTTCTAGAGAACTTTTATTTTTTACTTTATAACTCAATGCTACCTAGTGGAATTGGACCTATGACCAATGGCTACCAAGTCAAAACTATTACCACTAAGCTAACACCTCACATTATTTATCAACATTATTGTAGTCTTTTTTTCCATTGTGGAGGTGAGGGAAGTGAAGGGCACATGAGGCAATGTTGAAACATATTTCATTCTTTGAACCAAAAGTAGATTTTAGGGGGAGTGGGTGGGGTGGGGGGGTGATGGATCCAAAAAAAAGAATAATAATATTAAAATAATTAGAGTATATTAGATCATCAAAGAGAGAGTCTAAAGAAAAAGCCCAATGATTTTGGAGATGCCTATTCAAGTTTTCATCCTTACAACCAATCCTTAAAAAACCTTCCCTTTGGGAAAGGAAAAGGATAAGGCCTTACCCTTATTCAACAGTGCCCTCATAGGTTTTTACTTCTTACTAAAGGATTTTTTTATAAAAGGAAGGAGAAAAATCTGTCTAAAAAAATACATCAATTAGAGATAAAGAACAAATAGCAAAAAAAGTTGAAAGTTTCCCATCTTTAAGCCTCTAATACAAAAAGAAATTAATACTATGGAAAACAAATTAACTATTCAACTTTCACTAGGAAAAAAATTAATACTATGGAAAAAAAGGATACATCAATGAGGGATAAAGAACAAATAATAACAAAAGCTGAAAGCGTCTCATATTTAAGCCTCCAACACAAAGAGAAATTAATATAATGGAAAATAAATTAATAGTTCATCTTTCACTACTTGAATTTATAGCTAAAAAGCAACATCTTTTAAAATATGGTATTTGACACCTGAAGAAATATCATAGTTATGCTCTTGTTGTTGGAAACTAACTGCTAATACTATGGAAAATAAATTAATTGTTCAGATTTCACTACTTGAAATTATAGCTGAAAAGAAACATCTTTTGGAAAATGGTATTTCACACCTAAAGAAAGGTTATCGTTATGCTCTTGCTACTAGAAAATAACCACACATCGAAGCTTCCAAATAGAGTAGAGAATAATGGATTGAAGATAATTCCAAATACTTAAAAAAAATGAAGTAAACAAAATATGTTGATCGCCAAGAATGACTTCATTGATGCTTGGTTGAAAGTTGTAACAAATTTTAGATGTTCATTTCCAAGCATATTAAGCAATAGTACATTAAAAAAACATGAGAAAATGAGTCTTCACTTCTACAAAGAGGACAATAAGGAGAAACATTTCCTATATGTTTAAGACGAGTACTAATAGAAAGACCTTGATGAATAAGGCACCATAAAAAATATGAATTTTAGGAAATGTAGAAGCTCTCCAAATATCTTTTATTTTCCTCATCCAAAGGTGTGATGATAATTGCATTTTCTAGGCCTTATTAAATTTTTTATAAATAAAGCCTTCTCTGTAATAATCTCGTAAGAAACTTTCAAATTAAAAGAAAAAACATATTTGTCATCCTTCCAAAAAGTATCTAGAAAAGTGTAATGCAAATTATTGTCAACTTTAAATAAACTCTCAAGATTAAGAATTAAATTTTCAAAATACTTTTCACTTACTATTCAAACCATAAAGGTTAGAAGCTTCATTCCAAGTAATTTATCCATCATGCATACGCAAACAAAAAACTATAGTGATACCAAATCTACTCCAAGTGGTACATAATCTAGATACATTAGTAGCCCAAACTCCTTCATTGAAAGGAAGCCACCATGGACTAATTTTCTTAAACATATCTTTTCAAATTGTAATATGATTGTAACTCCAGTATTTACTAAACTTGCACCATGTTTTTCAAATTTATTTGAGAATTGAAGGACTAGGAATAAAAATGACCTGAGGAAAAAGAATATAGTGAGGAAAGTTATTAGAAGACCAACTATTATCATTCTTAGGTTTTCCTTGCATAAGTTTGGTTTCTAAAAAAAGAATCCAAACATCATCTTCCTTAATGCACTTTGCAATCATTTTTCTACAAAAGAAAGACCTTGGTTATAACAATTACTAAGGCCAAGTCCTCCATCTTTCTTACTACTAGTGCAAATATCCCAAGAAACTTTAGAAAAACCTTTTTCATTTACTTAATAGACCAAAGAAATTGATAGATAATATAATCAATTCTTGCATAAAAAGGTTTACAATGAGCCTAACAACAAGAGTAATAAACATAAGTTGATTGAAGCATTTTTTTTTTTAATAACAAAAAATTTACTAGTAAGGGTGAGCTTGTTTTCTTTCCATTTATTAAGCTTCTTTTAAATTTTATCAACTACATAATTCTCCAAAATAGTAATATTAGGCTCAAAAGAAAAGGGTATTCCTAAAATTTTAAAGATAATCTTTTTTTCAAGATTTTC
>MNCI01006016.1:316661-380101 GCA_015680685.1 Gnetum montanum
CCTCCCAATAACCACAAGTAGATGACTATATGTACCTCAAAACATATAGCCAACAATAAACTTTCATAGAACTCATGCAAAACTTTTATTTTTTCAAAGGAAGAGGAAAGGATAGAGGTGTTGTCAAAATTGAAACTCTAGTGGTAAGACTCTTAATTTGAAAACTCCAAGTTATGAGCTTGATTTTAGCGAGTAATATGAAACCTGAAACTAAAATTTTTACTTACATCACTAAGATCCCTTTAATCTATCAGAACAATTTTAGAATCCTTTTTATGGAATTATTTTTTAATTTATAACTCATTGCTACCCACTAGAATTGAACCTATGATCTAGGGTAACCAAGCTAAGATTCTTATCACTAAGTCAACACCTCATTGTTATAAAGTTCTAATTTTACTATATGTCTTGAAAGCACGACCACATGCAGTGATAGTTAGGTGCTTATTTCTTAAGTCATAAAATGTAGATTCAAGCCTAGGCATGGACACTTGAAATAGGTTAGACTTTTGCTCATCCATCGACCGTCCTAAAGATCTTACCTTGGTGGGATGAGAATTAAGCCTCTAGATAATGATAAATATTGTTAGAAAAATGTTTTGAGTTTTAAAAATACCCATTCCTCCTTAGAACTTAACACTATTCATTGGAATTAAAACCCATAAAATTTTAACTTTATTATGACTTAGAGGTAAAATATTGTTAAAATAAAAGTTTCAAGTTCTAACACCTTCATAATAAAAGTTATAGAAGTTAGGAAGATTATAATACCTAGTTGGTTGAATGTAAGTCTTCCTACATGCTTACAGTACCAAACTGATGAGCAACGAGGTACCCCTATGCTCAACCATATGAATACAAGTGTTTCATGCACCATCTAGTCGAATTCCAAGGACTAAGTGCTTATGCGCCTCTGTGGAACAAGGACGGGTTAGTTAATCATTGTCTTCCCAAACTTACTTGTATGTCACAATTGTATGATTAAGTAAGCTTGAGGCATATGATTTTTATATCTTTTATGTTTTTATGTCTTGTGCTAATAAGGGAGGAGAGAGATAACTAAGTGACTAATTTAACTTAACTACTCATTAACTAAGTTCTACTAATCCTAACACCAGCATCTATTCCCACTTGCCATACACATCCTAAACCAGTGCAACGCTACTAGGATTACCAAACGCTAATCATTACTGGGTTACCAAGTGTTACACACATGCTTGAAGCAGTTATACTAAGTGTACTTACTTAAGAAAGTGTAAGGTGAGAGAAGACATTAATTAACTAGGAAAGCATTTAATAATATCAGTTAACATTAATTAATCTATTTTGGATGCTGCAAGGTTTATCATAAAGTTTGTCTTTATTGTCGTACACAAGGTGTGCTCAGGTACATAATGCTCGAATAAAGATTCGTTCACTTTATGACTCCTACTACAGGCACGCAGAAATAATTCTAACTCTAGGAGAGAGAAAAGGCAAGAGTTTGACTAAGGATCTAACTAACTACTGCAAAACCAAGTGCACCCGCCTCTTATTTATAGGCAAGGAGATAGGTCCCGATATCGAGTATCCGACATCACATGGTAGGCTCCGATATTGTGGAACCGATATCACAGATGCGATATCGTGTCCCCGATATCGCAGTTCATCATACCCCCACAACTGAATGAAAATTCATCCTCGAGTTCCTTACAAACTATTGGGAATGTATGGGATTATTGACTAATTGACAACTGATGGTGGAATGGGATGATAGACTCAATGTGCCCAGTGAACGGATCAATAAGCATATTACAACATTAGTGTTCATGACCATTGTGGTAAACACTCATGCATAAATGACATCTAAGCTTTTATTTGGTAGCTTGAAGAGAAAGAGAGAGAGAAAGAAGATGAAGCGTGTTGCCGCCAATGCTGACATTGTGCCTTCCATTGTTTATCCATAGCCACACCACCAAACTTGCTCCATTTGTAAATGCTCCAATTCCAGTCCATCCTGAGTGCTTCCTCCAAGCCTAGTCCATTGTTTGTATGATCACCATCTACACACATAACATAGTCACAATTGAGCAAGGATAGATAAACCACAATGTAGTTGATACCTTGCCTCGATATCAAATGCATTGGCTAAGTTGTGGTTATGGTAAAAACTAGTTCAAAGATTTATCACTGGTGACTACCCAAGGTGTAGGGGTTAGGTAGATAGTAGAATGAGCTAGCTATAAGATGGGAAAATATGAGGAACAAGAAAGATGGGAAAAATAACAACAGCAATGCCAATAAAATAGATGTCATGGATGAGGATGAAACAAGAAATGATTGATTACAGGAAATGTTTAAGGAAAAGAAGTTAACAATTGCACCAAAAAGGAATGCCAGTGGATCCTCTCCAAAGCAAGAGCATGCCCTTTATGCCCTGACAAACCCACAAAACAAAGAGTCTATAGGCTCTAGGAATGTCAATTGGAAGAAAGAGTTAAAAACTTACCCATAAGAATTCACCAAAGAAAAATAATGCATCAACCCAGAGACAGACTAATGATAAAACAAACAATGAGGTGGAAGATGGAAAGAAATATGGGGAGGATAGAATGGAATGGAATCCCAAGAACAAGGTTGTATAAAGTCCCTTTTGTATTTTATGGTTAATGTGACTGAGTAGAACTCATCCCAATCCAAACTCAAACAAACCACATCTAGTGACCTCGCATCAACACACTTGACCAATCCATCCATTTGAAGTAACAAGAATGCTTCCACAAAGATTCACCACCATTTCGAGGAGAGCAAGATGGAGGAGCAGGAAGCGAGAAAGGGCCTTAGTTAGAGGGAACCTTTACGCATGGGTAACATGTCTTTCTAGTTCAATAACCAATGCTTGTAGCCCATACTTCATTATTGTGTCTAAGGGGTGTGCTTTGAATTCTCACTTTTTTTTCTCTTTTTTTTTTACATGAGAACCACACCATGCAAAGACTTATTTTCATTCACTCAGCTTCCAGATATTTGAACAATGTCAAAATGGCAGAAAACCCAAGAAAAAGCATCCAAGCACCCAAGAGAATGGCCAACACAAATGCATCGAACCCCTTGAAGCCACACCCTTTTCATCTATTGAGTCTTTCCTTGGTTTGAAGAATACCAAGCCACCAATTTATTAACAAGTTTACTTAGAAAAAGGGGATTGTGTAGTTCCAAGCCAAAGGAGACCATAGAGTTGTATGGATGAGTGGACAGTGTGGACTCATTGCTTGTTTTACAAAAAGAACCATACCTTAATATCAGCATCATAATTCAAAGGTAAAAACCAAACATTAGTAATCCATATGATATAATTCAATCCACCATCATGAGCACTTATTGGATGACAAATAAAAGTAAATCGAGCAAACAAAGAAACAATAAAAATATGAACAATGGTGTAAAACAAAAATAAGAAAGTTGGAAAAATGTGTAAAACAAAAACATGGAAAACAAAAATTTAAAAAGAACTGAGGGCCTAGAATGGTTGGCATAGGTGGCCATCTCCCCCATGACTAAGTTGGAAGGAGGAGATTTGAAATAGTGAGTAGGGTTATCCACCAATAGAGGTAGCATGTGTACTGGCTATCCTAAGCTCATGGAAAGGTTTGCTTTGTTGCACGTTAACCAACAGCTTCTTCTCCAAGCTCTCAAGTTTGTATATTATCATGGCCCCAAAAGGAAAAGTTGCATAAATAATATAAGGTCTTTCCCATAGTGTTTGAAATTTAGTACATTGTGGCATATGTGTGGGATTCCAGCAAAGAACATTATCTCCTAGTTGATATTTAACTTTCCTAATTCTTATGTCATGAAATTGTTTATTGAATGCCTTGTGCAATTCATTAGATAATAGGGCAGCTAGTTGGTTTTCATTTAGCAAGTTAAGGGTTACTAACTATTGTTTCTATGCTAGATCAAGGTCAAGGTTGAGGTCACATGCCATGGATAGTGTATGGATCTCAATTTGAATAGGAAGTGTCAGAAGCTTCCCGTACACTAACTCGTAGGGAGAGTACCCTATAGGGAGTTTCCATATAGAGCGGTATGCCCAAAGAGCATCATTCAGTTTAGTGCTCTAGTCTCACCTATACTTGCTAATAGTTCTTATCAATATTTTCATAATCTCCCTATTGGTGACCTCTGCTTGACCATTCGCTTGAGGGTGGTATGGTATAGTCAATTTATGCTCAACCCCTAAGCATTGCATTAATTTCCGAAAAGTTGCACCTGTGAAGTATGTACCATTGTCTGAAATAAGTGCATGTGGCATACCAAACCTATTCATGATTTGTTGTTGAACAAATCGTGTAGCTGTAGATGATGTACAATCTTTAACAGCAGCTACTTCGATCCATTTTTTTAGGTAATCAACGGCAACAATAATATAAGTTTATCCATTGGACATTGGTGTAATGGGCCCCATAAAATCACTTCCCCAAATGTCGAAGGGTTCTAACGATTAAATCCATTGTTGTAGACACTCCATTCTAGCAGTCATTCCCCCATCACATTGACAGCGCTCACAAGATTGGACGAATTAATGGGCATCCCGAAATAATGTAGGCCAATAATATCTTGCAAGCAAGATCTTAATGTTGTTCATCTCTCAGCATAATGACCCCCACAAGGACCCTCATAAGCATCCTGGAGAACTCGCAGTTGATCTATATTGGGAACATACCATCAAACCAAGCCATTGGAGCACACTTTGTAAAGTTGCCCATTCATCTCCATAAAGTACTTAGCTTGGTGAAGAAACTGTTGTTTCTTCTTAAGGTTTAACTCTTGTGGTGTTTGTTGGGTGAGGAGATAGGTAAGAATGCTACTATACCAGTTTGTCTCCGTGGGTGATTGATTATTCACTACACCATCAAAGAGGAATTCATCAGGGAAATGATCAAAAATTGGATACTCATCCTCTTTTTTGTCCCATCGCAACCGAGATAAATGATCAACAACTACATTCTCGGTGCCTTTACGATCAATCATCGTAAGATCAAACTCTTGTAAGATTACAAGCCATCATATGATGCAAGGGCTTACCATTGGCTTATTCATGAGGAACCGGATTACACTATGATCTGTATGTATATATACTTTATATTCTAATACATAGTATCTAAACTTTTCTAGTGCAAACACTACAATAATTAATTCTTTCTCTATGGTAGTGTAGTTAAGTTGTGCACCAGCGATACTTCTTCTTACATAGTGGATGTAATAAGGATGCTTCTGGTCCTCTAATTATGTAAGTATAGCTCCTAAGGTATAATTGGATGCATCAATCATGATATGGAATGGTTTGAATCAATCAAGAGCTTGTAGAATGGGTGTTTCTACTAGCTTCTATTTCAGAGTTTGGAAAGCTAATTCACATTCCCTGGTCCATTTGAAAGGTACGTCCTTTATCATTAATTCTACTAATGGTTTGGCAACCTTTGAAAAGTTCTCAATGAATCTCCTATAGTAGCCAGTGTGTCCAAGGAATGACTAGATATCTTTGACAATTTTGGGTTGATGGGTAATTCCTTGGATAACTTTAATTTTCTCAAGATCTACCTCTATCCCTGTGTGTGAGATTTTATGCCCTAGTATGACACCTTCTTAGACCATCAAATGGTTTTTCTACTAGTTGAGCCTCAAATTTGTTTCTACACATCTTTTTAGCACTAGCTCTAACCAATCCAAGGCTTGATAAAATTTTTCTCCATAAGTGGAGAAGTCATCCATGAAGACCTCCATACCATTTCCTATCTGTTGTTGGAATATGCTTAGAACTAATCGTTGAAATGTTGCAAGGGCATTGCACAAGCCAAACAGCATCTATTTATATGCAAATGTTCCCCAAGGACTGGTGAATGTAGTCTTGGCTTGGTCTTCTAGGGCTATTTATATTTGGTTGTACCCACTGTACCCATCCAAAAAACTATAGTAGCAATGCTTTGTAATGGTGTTTAAGACTTGGTTGACAAATGGCAATGGAAAGTGATCTTTGAATGTTTCCATATTTAGTAGCCTGAAATCTATGCACACCCTCTATTTCCCTCCCTTTTTAGGCACAATAACTAAGGGACTAACCCATTCACTATTAGCAATGGGGTATATGAACCCAACTTTTAGAAGTTGTTCAATTTCTTCCTTAACAACTTGCTTTAGCTTTGGGTTCAATCACCTTTACGATTGTCTTCAAGGCTTCATGGAGGGGTCGATGTAAATTCTTTGCTAGCATATCCTAGTGTCTATTCCAGTTAATTCAGGATATGACCAAGCGAAGGCTTTTGACCATTTATTTATCACCTTCAATAGTCTCTCTTTTTGTTACGAAGCAAGCTTCACGTTAATAATTACCAGTTTTCCATTTTTAAGGAACGTGTATTCCATACTGGTAGGCAATGGTTTTAGCTCAAGGGGCTCTTGCTTAAATTTCGCAAAGATTTCCAACTTCCCCTAGTTGATATTTTCAAGGCTAAGACTTTGAAGTTGGTGGTGGACTTGCTCTAATGCATCTATGCTATCAATGTAAGTGCAAGTTAAACCCTCAGTTGGTTCCATGCATATGATTGAACTACTTTCTTGATCAGCTATCAGCCACTGGGTGCCTTCCTGTTGTGTGGCTTCTACATATAAGCATTTTTGTATGTTGATCACTTGTGCACACTGATTGCATGTAAGCAGTGCTAAACTTTACACAAACCATGACCTCTACATGCAATTACACCCTGTGTCACTGTATGTGATGCATGGAACTTTCTTCTTCTCGATCTTTCCAAATGTATTTTCCTTTGATATTTCTAGGGAAAGATCACAGATTCCTAAGCATGTGTCAATGGTGCTTAGCCATGCCCTTCCCATTATGATTGGGAAGTCCCCCTTACCGTTGTTCACCTGAATCACTAGGAAGTTAGCTAGGTACGACCACCCACAAACAGTGGTAACAATGTCCTCCACTAGTCCCAATGGGACAATGATGAACTGGTCATCCAACTCTAGATGGATGTTGCTCTTTTTCAATGGAGGCAAGTTCTAGGTCTTGTACATTTCTTGAAAGATTAAATTGACACCAGAACCTAAATCCAAAAGAGCTTTGCATGGCTCATTCCTAGCTATTTGTAAGTATATCAAAGGACTCCCAAGATCAGAGAATTTCTTGGGAAGATGGCCAGCTTTGATCCAATAGGTGATGGCATGTGTTAGCATTACTGTATGCATTGAGTGTGGTGGTTGGGTTGAAGGACGCTCCAAAGTTTTGATTGATATTGAGGTATCTAAGGAATCAGCCGCTTGTGATTGCAAGGGCTTGGTTGGACTATTGGTTCTAAACAAAGGTCTTTTCTTCATGTGGTTGTCGGAAGCAACAGTAGGTTGAGAGTTAATAGCCCTTGTGGCATTACGTTGCTACGGCTGTGCAAGGAGTTCACCTTGTATCATGGGAGTTGGTGGTAGTGGAGCTATTAGTGAAAGAGGTGCAGTCAAATGAGAAGGATGGTATGTTTGTGGAATATCGCCCCTAAGGGAAAGAGTCCTATAATACTCATGAGCTTGGTGGTAAGATTGAGGAGTAACGTGACCAATAGAGTCACATGGAAAGATTGGCTATTGCACGTAATATCCATACGAGTTAGGTTGTTGGTAAGGATAATGCTACCTTGGTGGTGGCATTCCCCATGATTGTGGGTGCTGCCACTATTGATATTGCTCAATCAGTTGTGGTGGAGTTCCACTTGGATAATATGTTAAGGGTTGGTGAAACTATCTTGGGTTAACTTGGGGGTAAGGTGACCTTCGGGGTGTTTGTCGTTTGTTCAATCGTGGGTTAAGTGCATACACCCCAGACTCTTGCAGATGTGAGATTACAAGGCAACATCTCTTAGGATGGTCATATTGACATATCTGGCATCCACTATCATTGTCTGTTTCTGAATCCACAACCTCTTCAATGATGGCAACTTTACCCTTACCCTTGCTACGTGCATGTTCAACTTCTCTCTTTTTTCTTTTTTCACTACCTTGCTCTCTAGAATCCTCTACTAATTTAAGACTAATTTGAAATCTATTGTCTAGGGAATCCCACATTTGGTCTACCTTTGCCGATACTTTTGATGTCAGCTTTTGGATAGGCAAAGTTTTCCTATTCACCATCTCTTCGAGTGATGACGCTTCTTCATCCTCANTCACTCGAAGAGATGGTGAATAGGAAAACTTTGCCTATCCAAAAGCTGACATCAAAAGTATCGGCAAAGGTAGACCAAATGTGGGATTCCCTAGACAATAGATTTCAAATTAGTCTTAAATTAGTAGAGGATTCTAGAGAGCAAGGTAGTGAAAAAAGAAAAAAGAGAGAAGTTGAACATGCACGTAGCAAGGGTAAGGGTAAAGTTGCCATCATTGAAGAGGTTGTGGATTCAGAAACAGACAATGATAGTGGATGCCAGATATGTCAATATGACCATCCTAAGAGATGTTGCCTTGTAATCTCACATCTGCAAGAGTCTGGGGTGTATGCACTTAACCCANCTACTTGTCGTTGAACAGTTCTAACATAGTACTCCACCTACGAATGGATTCCGGTTCTAAGGACCGGTACCAACTTTTCGCTTCTTTAACTAGTGTCCGTGGAAACAACTTAAGTTTTTTCCATTCATTCTCTATGTTTTGTAAGGCACACGCATCATGGAATGCTTGTAAATGATTCTGAGGATTAGCGTTATATCCCCCTTCAAATCGTGGGATGTTGTTCATATCTAATCTCTTAATCCTACTATCTTTTTGATGCCTTGTTGGGATCCTAATGACCTCAATTATGTCTAACATACTTCAAACAGTGAGTAGGGGTTCATCATGATCATCTCATCCATGGTGTCTATGATGCCTCTATTGTTCCCTACTCCCCCTTCTTCTGTGTTGTGATTCTCTAGAGTGCCCTCGTCCCCTTTCCTAGCTGGTTCATTTATGACTTCCACTTTGCCTACCTTTATCGCCATGGTCTTTGTCTTTATGACTACATCCAAATACTGAAGGAGAGGGTGAAGGAGATGATGAAGGTGAAGAAGAAGGAGAACCATCACCTGACGGTGTCTGCTACCTTCTCTTCGGTGGTCTCGACCTCAATCGCGATTGCGATTAGAATGTCCACCTTTATCATGTGTATGTGTCCCTTTTTCGGACCCTTTGTGCCCATGGGTATCAAAACCTAGATTATGAATAGTGAAGGTTCTGATACACAACCCCTTGGCCAAAGTCAAGGGGAAGAACATCGTTGTGTCGGCGACTACCTGAGGCAAGTTCACCACCCTCATTTTCACTTAAGACATGTGGGACATCCTAGGACCACTTACCCTTCAAAAGACTTATGATGTCTCTCCTGTTGCAAGTCCCTTTGATGTTGTGCCTCCGTGGGATGGTATTCTCTTGAGTCATGATCTTGCACAACGTATTCTACGTGTAAGTGTTGCATGCCAATTTGTGTGAGAGCATGAAGAAGCATGCTTGGGACTGAACGATCGAGAGGTAACACTATGTTACCTTCTAAGTCTCGCCAACACAGTTGTTCACCTTAATGGAGGATAAATATGAAATCTAGTATATACTCATTGAGATGAATATATACCACTCAAAATTATTGAGAGACTAGCGGATCAACGTCATGTGTATTATGTCGCCGATTGTTTCCTATTTTAGACCTAGGCAGTGAAGCTCTTTCGTACAAAGAAGGAGACATACTTGTCTGTTCAATGTGCAATGTATTTTTTTCGTGTTCTCAACCAACCCTAAGGGTTCGTTCCAACGATGTGAATGATTTCCTAAGTTTTAATTAGTGCACAAACAACTAAGTCCTTAGCAATGGCGCCAATGATGAGCGGCGAGGTACCCCTATGCTCAATCATACGAATACGAGCGTTTCATGCATGATCCGGTCGAATTCCAATGACTAAGTGCTTATGCGCCTCTGTGAAACAAGGATGGGTTGGTTAATCATTGTCTTCCCAAACTTACTTGTATGTCATGACTGTATGGTTAAGTAAGCTTGAGGCATATGATTTTTATATCTTTTATGTTTTTATGTCTTGTGCTAATAAGGGAGCAGAGAGATAACTAAGTGACTAATTTAACTTAACTACTTATTAACTAAGTTCTAACTAATCCTAACACCAGGATCCATTCCTACTTGTCGTACACATCCTAAACCAATGCAACACTACTGGGATTACCAAACGCTAATCATTACTGGGTTACCAAGCATTACACACATGCTCGAAGCGGTCGTACTGAGTGTATTTACTTAAGTGTAGAGTGAGAGAAGACATTAATTAACTAAGAAAGCATTTAATAACATCAATTAACACTAATTAATCTATTCTGGATGCTGCAAGGTTTATCATAAAGTTTGTCTTTATTGTCGTATACAAGGTGTGCTCAAGTACACAATGCTTGAATAAAGATCTATTCAATTTATGACTCCTACTACGGGCACGTAGAAATAATTCTAACTCTGGGAGGGAGAAAAGGCAAGAGTTCGACTAAGGGTCTAACTAACTACTGCAAAACCAAGTGTGCCCGCCTCTTATTTATAGGCAAGGAGACAAGTCCCGATATCAGGTATCCGACATCACATGGTAGGCTCCGATATCGCGGATGCGATATCACAACCCCGATATCATGGTTCATCACAAATAAAAAACTGCAAAAACCCAATGCTATAGAAATAAATTCCATATGCTTGATGGATCCGAGAATATTAACAATTTTCTTTTAAGCTAAAACTTTAGAATATTCTTTGAAATCAATATCAAAATCTAAAGTCCACTTATGAATGACCAACAATAATGCTGATGTATAAGTGATCCTATACCTTGGGCAAAATGCACCATTATGACATTTCCTAAATAAGTAAAAAAAGTGAAAATAGTACTTAGCTTAAGTGACTTGAATGTTGTCCTTTTACATTACATCATTTAACTACAAAGGAAAACTTTAATTACGAGGTTAATAACAAATAATTTAAATGAATGCAAAAGGAATGCACATTCAATAACTAATGATTCATATACTTGAGCAAGAAGAACATAATCAAGCATTATATTAATAATTTCAACATTGGTTGCAGATGCTAGGAGTAATTTAGAACTCCCCATCATGAAAAGAAAATTCTAGAAAAACCAATTCCATTGACAAAACCTTAGCATAAAATAAAAACAAAAACAAAGAAAGAGAAACATCCAAATTTTAAGGTAACTAGTTTAATCACGATCACCTTTGCAATGTTATTGAGTTGTAAATCATCTATAGAAACCAACCAAAAGATAATAGAATTTTATTGTTGCTCAAGGTTTAAATATTGATACATATTTTATGCCTCTAATGTAACATAAATAAATTTGTTTTCCTACAAGTGAATATAAACATAAAGCAACCATTGATATTATCTTGAATGGGTAAGTTAGAAATGCCCCTACATTATGCAACCAATCTAATAAAGAAATAACAAATAAAGCATATTAATCACCTTTCTTAATATTAGTTCAATTATGACTTTGACCCAAGTTTTAAGAAATCTATATTTTAGCAGCTTCAAAAACAAAGTTTGCATCTAAAAGAAAATGCATAGTAGGCTGAAGTTCATCATCATAATGTCTTTATCCTAACAACATAGGCTAACTCATGAAGGTAAGTAAGTAAATTGATAATTATTTTCTATAGCTAAGTTATTTATCTTTAAATGTAGTCATGTCATAGTCCTAGACTCAGAAACTCGAAATAATTTGACTATAGGTACAACATGATATATTGACAGAATTACAAAGGAATATAAAGATCTCCTGTATGATTTGAATTGACAACCTCATAACTATAACTCCATGTTAGACAATAACTTACACAAACCACCTTGCAAAACTCCTAAGGTCAATGTTTTCCAAGTATACATGTACTTTTCAATCCGTAGGGTAAATTTCAACAGGAAGGAAAATTAAAATATCCAACAATGACATATGCGAAATGAACAGATCTATTTTGCATGATATCCATATATCAGGATAAACCGACAAAAAATCTCCATGGAGGGAAGGTTCAAACAGAATCATCTTCCAAGAGAGTTTAAAATCAAACTATGTTGTCAGCACGAACAAAGTAAAATGTGTAAACGAAATATCTGTTTACCGGGACCCTATACAAATATGTCTTTTATTGAAATTGTTTGTTTTTCAATTGCAAAGCCAATTGCCTTCAGCTTTTATATAATAAATTTGTATTTTATTGTAGGAAGTACCCGTTGTCAGTGAAGATCGATCCAGTGGAATCCAATAGAATAAAATAGGACAATAAGGCTTTAAAGAAAAAGCACTTTAGACTATACAACATAAACAATAGATTTTAAATGATATATACTCTTGATTACCAAAAGAAAATTCATAGGCATAGGTAGAATCTTTACTGACAGTAGGCAGCAAAAGCAGATGGAAGTCAAAAGCATCTCCTATCATTTTCCATATGCCCAAAATAGGCTGGCATTGTTCCAGTAGCAGTGGCAATGGTTTTTATTTTTTCTTTTACCTTTTTTGTTTCCTTCCCCTCTATTTTCAGCGCTTAAACTTAATAATGCTCAGCAGTTCAAGTACAAAATAAATAATAACGCTCAGTAGATGTACATGTACTGATATTCAAGTACAAAATAAAAATGCAAAAGATACCCAAGGCAGGCATATAACTAACATGATGCATTACAAAAATTACAGAAGAAGATCCTTATTTGCTTCATGCCATTAACTTTTACCAATGCATATGGAAACAGATATTCTTCAAATCTCAATGCATGTATTGCAAAACCGAGGAGGCATACCGTTTGGATGCGTTCTAAAATGCATCGGAATAAAAGAGAACCTCATTCTACCCAAAGTATAACTAACTTCAGTAAGTAAGATGATGCACCTCTGTATTTGTTGGTATCAGAAACAGTACAGAAATTCAACTTGCCTTTCAGGGTATGCTCTCGTTGTTCAGTAAAAGCTTCAAAAAACACATTTAGACCTTCCACAATCTTGCTTGTAGAAATCAACAGTTTTATCCCAGAAGTCACAAATAGCATTAGATTATATTAATCAATTAATATATCCCTTTCTCTTCAATAGTTAGAAGAAAAAATCGGTTGACTCCATTGCTTTTAATGAAATCAACTCGTGCTACACATATTTAGTTTGTTGTAGCAGTCTACATGGGCTCTGTCCAATCTCCAAGAGCCAGTCAACTGTCATGCCGGTTATTGTATTGCATGAGGTTGTCAACAAGGTCTGCAAATTGAGAGTTTCTGTCCTCACATACATTTGACAAAATGGCATTCCAAGTGCTCGTATGAGGAACAATGTTCTGGCTTATCATAGTCTCAAGTATCCTGCATGCATCTCTGATCCTGCCCTGGTTGCAAAAACCACAAATCAATAAGTGATACATTGATACATGTTGAGTAAAACCTTTGGATATCATCTCCTGCAAAAAATCTCTGGCCATATCATACTCTCCCTGATTGCAAAGTCCAGTGATTAAAGTCCTATAGGAGAACATATTTGGTAGGCAACCGCTGTTAGGCATATCTCTCAATACTTCACAGGCATCATGAGCCCTGCCTTCCCTGCAAAATCCAGTGATGACAGTGTTATAATTGACAACATCTGGATTGCAACCCATGACCTTCATCTTACAAAGAAGCCGATAAGCCTCTCGAAGGTTCTTCTTCCTGCACAAACTATTCAAGAGTGTGGTATATGTGGATGGTTCAGGAATATGGCCCTTGTTCACCATTTCATCCAGAAGGCCAATGGCACTTTGCACTTGACTCTTTCTGCAAAGCCCCTGCATCAGTATACTGTAAGACTCTGCATCAGGTCTGCATAGCCCTTTTTTCACCATCTGGTTGAAAAGAAAGTAGGCATGACTCAACTGATTATTGTGGCATTTTGCCCTCATCAGGATATTGTAGCTCATTGTGTCTGGTTCAATCCTATATTCTCTGGATTTCTTGAATATGGAAAAGGCTATGTCCAGGCATTTGTTCTCCACCAGAGCTCTCAGGAAAGAATTCAGGTGCATTGCTAAGGGCTTGCAGCCCACCTTTAGCATTCTATGAAACATCTTCACAGCCTCATTTGGCATTTTGAATTCTCCGTACATTTCAATTATTTCAGAAAACAGGCCAGGTGTGTATGGAATCCCATCTTTCTTCATTCTCAGAATCAGATCATCCATTAATTTGAACTGCTTCGCTCGGCAAAGCTTTAACACAAGTTCATGGTAAGCTGAATAGTTATTGTGAAAACCTGGCTCCTGAGATGCAACCTCAAATATCTCCATGGCCAGCAGTGCATCCTTCTCATTCAGTATCATTCTATATACCCGTGAAGGCGTTATCATAGGTCCATCGTGCCGACTTCTGCGAGAATTTGGAACATCAGGATAACCAGAAAAATACGCAAGAAAGCCAAGATTCCATAGTGTTCTCGGATAAAGAGCATTTGGGTTTTCTATTCTCGAAGGTTTTGATGGAACAATGAAGGGTTTTTGAACTGCTGAGAGATAGGCATGGCAGGGTTTATCCTGACTGTGTGGAACATTTTCACAAACAACTGACATGAAAACTGGAAATTTGACATTCGAGAATCCAGGGAACGAGTTTCCAGAAATGTCACTAAATCTCCTCATATTCGTGGGGAAACCTGCAGAAGCAGCCTATTGAATTGCAGTCACGAAAACGATATTGCTGAGGTTGTCGGAATCAATGCTGAAAATGGCATTTGTTTCTGAGATCAAGAATAAGTCTGAGCAAATGGTTACCAGTCATATACGTGGTAAGGCAGAATTCGTCTTGAGCTGCTATGCTCAGCAGGAATACATCTCTGCAATGCAATCTAGACTCTCCTAACTGAAACCTGTAGCCAACAACGAAATTTTACCAAATTAACACAATATCATGAAATCCAATTGGCCTAGGCCTAGTTACCATGGTCAGCAGTGAGAGATTAAGCCGCCTGCGATCTTCCGTGACGTGTGATTTGGTCGCTGTTGAGAGTCCCACCACTTCTCGGGCAGCGGTAGACCCATATTCGTTTAAATATGGAGAATAAAAAATTTTATTAACAAACAGAAACAATTCATTTGTCGATAATAGGAATAAGAATAACTAGACACAAAGTGCATTACATCCTAGTTTCAAAATAGGACTACCGGAGGAAGGAAAAGTGCCAATATTAGTTTTTATCTTTGCAACTAATCTTGAAAAACATAGTGCATTACATCCTAGTTTCAAAATAGGACTACTGGAGGAAGGAAAAGTGCCAATATTAGTTTTTATCTTTGCAACTAATCTTGAAAAACATTCTTTTGCGTAGGAAAAGGATTAAGCCCTCTGCTCTTTGTTGAAAGTGTTCTTATAGGTTTTCACTTCTAACAAAAGACTTCTTATAAATCAAAATACAACAAAAACCAATATGAATTACAAATGACAAAAATCATAAATCTTCCAAAAGAAATTGAGCAATAGCACAAGGAGCATCCTTTCATGCACATAAGAAAGAAAATAGGGAATGAATATCCATAAAGTACTTCCTTCTCTTACCAAGAACCTAACATAAAAAGTTTATATAAAGATTCAACTTTATCTTAAAATTGAAGCTTTGCATTGTAGTATCTCTTGTAAATTACATTACATATGTACTTCCAAATACTAAAAAAGGACATCAAACCTAAGCATATTCCAAAAAATATCAAACGTGTTGTTATTTATTGTTCTTTACACAATTGGCATAAGCAGAAAAATTCCAAGTTTTTTGAAAGAACTTGTAAACACCATTGCTAAGCTTATTGAGCAAAAGAACAATAAATAAAAACAAGTTCAATGGAGTCTTCATGAGAGCAAACTAAACAAACTGGATTCTTAAAACCATTGTAATTGACATCCAATATGAAGGCCTCTATATAGTAAAGATTAAGCAATAAGAAAAAAAAAAGACACTAACAACAATAATTAGGTGTTAGTCTAGTAGTAAGACTCTTGATTTGAAAACAAGTCATGGGTTCAATTTTTAGGTGGCAAGAGTGCTGTTGAACCCAAAAAAAATGAGATCATTGAAGAGATAGTCTTAAAACCAACCAATGCCACCTCCCCCCACCCAAATAAATTTGGGGATGCCTTTTTAGGTTTTCATATTTACAACCAATCCTGAAAAACCTTCCCTCTAAGGTAGGAAAAAGATCAAGTCTTGCTCTTATTCAAAAGCACCTTCGATGGTTTTCACTCCTTACTAAAGGATTTCTTGTAAAGAGAAGGAGAAAACTCTTTCCAAAGAAAAAAGAATACATCAATCAAAGATAAAGAACAAAAGCTAAAAGCTTTCTATCCTTGAGCCTCTAAAGTAAAAAAATTAATACTGTAGAAAACAAATTAATTATTTAGCTTTCACTAGCTTTTTAGCTTAAAGTTAAAGCTAAAAAGCAACATCTTTGAAAATCTAGTATTTGACACTTAAAGAGAGGTCATAATTATGCTATTGCTGCTAGAAAATAATTGCACATTAAAGCTTCCAAATAGAGTAGAGAACAAGAGATGGAAGGCAATTCCAAATGCAAAGAAATGTAGTAAACAAAGTAGTCTAATCATCAAGAATGAATTTATTAATACTTGGTTAAAAGTTGTTACAAATTTTACATGTCCATTTCCAAGCATGCTAAGCAATAAGACACTCAAAAAACCACATGAGAAAATGAGTCTTCACTTCTACAAAGAGGACATTGAGGATAAACAATTCTATATGTTTAAGATGAGTACTAATAGAAAGACCTTGATGAATAATACACCATAAAAAATATGAATTTTAGGAAATACAAGAGCTCTCCAAATATCTTTTATTTTCCTTATCCAAAAATGCGATGATAATTACATTTTCCAGGCCTTATTGAATTTGTTATGAATAAAATTGGAGTAAGTTCACTCCAATATTAAATCACCTTCCAATACTAAATCTAGATATTATGAAAAAATAATTAATTTGCTAAAAAAACAAGAAAACTAGCTATCTTAAACTATTCAAAGAGAAGATTACAATAGGGTTCAATAGCCCTCAAAACATCAAACAATCTCACATACTCAAATGATGCTATTGAGCAATAAGCTCTACAACCACATAATGATTGTTCTCAATATAAGACACAACTAGTAAACAATCTTTCCCACAACTTGGGACTAAGATCTCAACTCATGAGACATCAGGCCAATACTCAATTGAATAAGAGCTGCAAGCATACTTGTGCACTCTTGACATGTGCTCTCTTGACATCTCATGACATCTTACTCACATCTTTTATTATATCTCATGACCTCTCATGGTGGTACAAGCATGAAACATAATTCATATTTATTAATTAAATAAGGCAAAAACTATAGGAAACTTTCCTCAAGTATAACTTGATGATCCTTTGTTGTTTTCATCTTTTTCCACCTTATCTTGCATATTTCCAAGCTCAAACGATAATTTCAAAAATTTCCCTATTCGTTCAAGTCATCTTTGGTCTTTCTAGGACATCTTACTAAGAAATTGTCAATTTTGGGGAGACGTCTCATTCTTGGCTAAGACATCTCAACTTAGATCTCTCATAAACATTTGAGGCATCTCATGCATTTCTAAGATAACTTGTCTGAGACATTTATCAAAAATCCTAAGATGTCTCCTACATGCTCTCAACTCAGTCCATATATCTTCTATCTTCCAAGATGTCTTTCTTGAGAGCCTAGATCTCAAGCAAGATGACCCCATGACTTGAAGATGTCTCCATTAGCCCAAAACTTGCAAAAACCACACATATGGAAGAGAAGAAGGAAATCAAAAGAAGTATCCCTACACCAACTCTCCCACCCTTCAAAAAATGAACTCATATGAATAAGGGAGTATGGATTGAAGTGATTTCCCACTTATGAAGTTTGGTCTCATGCATCCACACAATATCATCTATAGATTAATCCTTTCAATGGACCAAGTACTCATGCCTCTTCACTTCACTAGTGCTACAAGCTTCCCTCTACTTAAGTACAATTACCTTCCTCTCCATTAAAGGCTTGGACTGATCATATGAATAATTATATGAAAACTCAACATGACACAATAATTTTTTCCACCTTTTTGATTGTCCATCATGTAAACATCTCAATATCTTCAACAAGGATTTATTCAATAATTTTATTTAAAGGAATTCCATGCAACTTCACAACATGCTAGAAAAACAAATTTCCAACATAAGAAGCATCACTCACCTTCTTACAAGGAATGAAGTGTGCCATCCTATAGCACTTATCTACAACAACAAAAATTGCATCATTCCCACTTTTTTTTTTTTTTTGAATACCACTCATAAAATCCATTGACACACTTTTCCATGGACCCTTGGGAATTGAGAAAGGCATGTAATTTCCATCCACTCCTTTAGCTCCTTTGAATTTTTAATAAGTCAAACACTCCTTCACAAATTTCAAAAATTCAGTTACTATACTAGGCCAAAAATAGTGCCTATCCACAAGTGCCAATGTCTTATCCCTGCCCATTTGACCTACCATGCCACTACAATGCTTTTCAAATAAAATCTTTTTTCCTAAAATCATAATTAAGATACATTTTTAAATAACAGCTCATCTTGAATATGATAGCCCTTCAAGTGATCTATCCTACTCAATAATGGCTCTTTCAAGCTCCTCCAAACCTGCCCAAAATCAACATCATGCTCATACAAATTAGTAACATCATTCATACCTTCTACATGAAGTATGCTATTAACCACATGCAGCCTAGATAATGCATCATCTACCACATTGGCTTTTCCACTTTTGTGCTTTAACAAAAAATTAAAATCTTGTAACTGTGTAACCCACTTCAAGTGCTTTACATTCAACTTCTTTTGATAGTTTAAAAATTGTAGTGCTTTATGATCTGTCATCAAAGTGAACATTTTGGGCAACAAGTAATGTCTCTAATGCTTGATTTCTTGAAGAATAGCATACAAATCCTTCTTATAAATGCTATATTTTTACCTTGATTCATTTAAATTTTTAGAAAAGAAAGCATTAGGCCTACATTCTTGAAAGTACCCCATCAATGGTAAGCCCACTTGCATCCACCTCCACCTAAAAAAACTTTTACAAATCTAGAATTGCAAGCACTAATTCACTAGTAATCTTTGCTTTCAACAAGTCAAAGCTTCCTTGGGTTTTATTATCCCACATAAAATCTTCATTTTTCTTTAACAAATAAAACATAGATAAAAAAATACCACTATAATTTTTTATGAACCTTCTATAAAAACTTGCTAAACTAAGGAATGATCTTACCTCCCCCAACATTCTTAGGAGTTGGCCAATCCCTAATAGCCTTCACCTTAGTAACTTTCATTTGGTTTTTGAAAATCACATGATCCAAATATGTGATTTTCCTCTTGAAGAAATGACTTTTCTTCACATTGATCACCAACTATGCCTTCTTCAATTTAAGATATAACATTTACAAGTGATCCAAATGATCTTTCTCATTAGAGATATACACCAGAATATCATCAAAATAGACAATACAACATTTACCAATCAAGTCCTTCAATACATCATGCATCAACCTCATGAATATAGCAGGTGCATTTGTGAACACAAATGGCATCACCAACCACTCAAATAATCCATCTAGTATTTTGAAAGTTGTCTTCCATTCATCACTCAACCTAATTTTAATTTGATGATAACCACTTTTTAAATAATTTTTTGCTAAAAATTTTTGCATTCATAAGGATATCAAGGATATCATTCATCCTTGGAATAGGAAACCTATATCTCATTATTATACTATTCACTACCCTCAAATAATGCACATCCTCCATTAATCACTATCCTTCTTTGGCACTAGCATTGTTGGAATTGCATGAGGTGAAATGGATTCCCTCACGAAGCCATTTGTAAGTAATTCCTCTACTTGCCTTTGCAATTCAGCCCTCTGATTTGGTACCATCCAATACACTCTCTCATTTGGAATGGTAGCACCAAGGTTAAAATCAATCTAATGCTCTACATTTCTCATTGGTGATAATCCATCCAATTTCCCCTTAAACACCTTACAAAATTCCTCCTTCAAGTCTAGCATACCTATTGAAATTTTAGCCTATATATCATCATAGTTAGAAGCAACTATTGATACCATAACAAATCCAAAACCTATTTCATCATGTTCCTTGTATATTCCCTCTCTTCTAGAAGGATTAAGAAAGCATTAAGCAAGTTTTTTTGCCTCTCTTTTTTAGTTGTCATGGGAATTGTGATTGTAAACAAAGAGGGCATCTTAGAAATAACTTTAATTTTGCAGAGACTTACATATCCTTGAAAAAATTTCACAATATATGATAAATTTTTTTTTCAAACACTAGTAGGTAAAAAGCAAGTAGCGTGCATGGAACAGCTAATAGAAATGTACAAAAAAAATGTGTATAACATGAAACAAATAAAAAAAACATGGCATGTGATCGATAGGAAAGAAATTAAAAAAGAATGTAGATTAAAAATGATCCAATATGTTAAATGATCAATCTAGAGAGAAACAGTAGAAACAAATCTAAACAATTGTAAAAATAGGAAAGCTGAAATGGATAGATTCATGTTACAAAGTAAAGAAAATTGGAACCTGCTATAAATATCCTATGAAATATATCATGGGTCAGAGATATTCAATGAGGACTTATGTGATCCCATTATTTCTTTGATGCATGCACCTAATGCAAATTTGACAAGAACATTGCAAATTCAAAAGTTAACTGAGCAAAAGGAATGGATGAAATCAGTGTGCTAACTTGATTTTGAGAAATTATCCATCTGTTAGAAGGACAAAAAAAGGAGATACAAATGCATCAATGGGAAAAGAGAGAGAGAGAAATCAAAAAGGTTAATGTCTCTAGTAGAAGAATATTTGTTTTGCAAAGAGACAAAGTATTTGGAAATATTTCTAAATTTCCTAAGTTTTAAAGCAACTAAAGTTAATGAAAGATGCCAAAGTCAACTAGATGTTTCAAAAACCAACTAAGAAAAATGTCAACCATCCAAAAAGCCAACTCCTTTTTATTTAGGGGTATCCTCCTAGTTATAGGCTGAAAATACCTTGTAGACCATGATGGAATAATGCATTGGAGTCCACAAAATCTTCTAGAAAGTTCTAGAAGATTCTAGATAGGAGAATTGATGTGCAAATAATTATCGTAATAATTGACATATATGTCAAAATCAAAATTAATTCTAGACGTTAAACAACTAGCTGACATTGAATGTCAAAGAGTTGATTTGTCAAAAAGCTAAATCAAGATCAACACAAGAGATGATGCTAGATGTCAAAGCTGAAAGCCACAGAATGGGAACCAAAAATAATGTTGCAAATGATGTGAGATGTTACTTCTAGTAAGATCTAAATATAAAGATCATAAACTATGTTGCAAATGATGTAGGACATTGAGCTTGGGCCACTAAAGATGGCTTTGAGCTGGGAAGTCATAAAATGTACCCAGAACTCTGACTTATACATAAAAAGCTAAAGTGGGTACAATAGTCATTAGGGACAATTACTTCAAGATCATGGAAGGAAAAATGTATCTTCTAATGAATGGGAGATGAAACTGCATACTGTTGAACTAGCTATCATTGTCATAGTACTCCATTCACACTAGGACATTCATGTATGATCATGAAGAAAGCCTTAGACTATATGAAGTCTCCAATAGTAAAAGGAAACCTAATGGACCCTATAACTTCAACTTAAGTACCATTAAAAGAACAAAGATGTGTATAGGTTTCATTGAATGTAACCTAATAGTGAAGATCAAAGTGCTTGATAGTAGCCCATGTGATCACATTAGACCCTACACTATCATTAACATACATCAGCAATATAGCAGCATTAGGTGACACTTTAATCATTATGTATATAGGTAGTTGGTATCTCTCGCTAGTTTTCAAGTCTATATTGATGTTCTCATCATGGAAGTTCAAATTATCTAATCCATAATGAGAAATTTGGAGGAAGGATGAAATAACCTCAGTCTGGGTAGGAATGTCACTCAAAACCACACTTTTTTAAAGAACATCATATAAAGTTTCTCAATGTTCCTTAGAAGTTATAACTAGATCATACAAGGATATGTTTATCCTCTTATATCAAACAATTATACTCATTTCCTATAGTACATTGCTATCCACTAGCATAGGTGTTTATGGACTAGGTATAATTATAACTTGTTGTATCAAATGGAACATAGGAGACAAGTTGTTTAAACTAGTATATTCTTACCATTGTTGGAAAAAGACCATTTTCTAGGCTTTAGAAGACTATTTAAACATAACAAAAACCTTTCCATTTCTTTTTTCCAATTGAGATTCATTAGTTTCATGACTATGAGGGAGGATTCTTACTTGAGAGGATGGAAAGAGTTGGGTAGTATGAGAAGAAGTATTTTGTGTTTCAAAAAGATAGTATAGAATAGGATGTGAATAGGATGGAGGAATTGAGTAATCAAATAAGGGTTCCAATTCATGCAACTCTGAGTTTGAAGGATGATGATAAGGAGTGGGAAGTATATGACGTAGCTCCAAAGATGACTAGTTAAGCACATGGAATGTTGATTTATAACTAGCTAAATTTAAATAATAGGGTGCATATGAGGAAAGGTGTTATGTAGTCAGACTAATTAATCACATATAGTTTCTTAGGCGATGATGACTAATGCCTAGGATCCTTGTAGTCAAACCAACAAATGACATATGATTCTTTTAGAGAAGAGAGATGAGGATTTCTTTCTAGATTAAAATCAAAATTGACATTTTTAATTCCAAAGGAATTTAAAAAAAAAAACTTCTAACTAATGATTGTCTAAATGCATAGTGGATGGTTCCCTTTCAACTACTATGTTGTCTTTATCTATAAGATCCTAAATATCATCTTTTAGGTTTCTTCAATTATTTGTATCATGTTTAGTAGTCTCATAGTATCATAGTATTTTCTATATTTATACCATTTTGATACTTTTGGATCTCCTTCTTGCCTTCGAAAAGGATCCATTACTATCAACTAGATCCAACAATATCACACCCTAGTTTGATTGGATATATGCTTCCTCCTTAAGTGGTCATCTTTAAGAAGATTATTAGGGAATAGAGAATACTTCATGGGTATTTTGGTGTAGTGGTTCCTATTTCTTTTACATCCTACATTGTTGAAGTGAGGAGTATTTAGAAGATAGAGGGCCACTATTTTCTCTTTTTGAAAAGAAGAGATTATCTATGATGTCAACTATCCTTTCTCTTATTTTGTAGCTTTGTTAGCTTTATTGTGGATTAATAAGAATTCCTAGTTATCATCCTAAATTGTAGCTTCTTCAATGCATCTAACAACTAGAAAAGCATCATTTAGAAAATGAGGATTAGGATAAGAAACTCTTTTCTAAATATAATCAATCACTGTAGCTTCAAAGATGCCTTGTAGATGACAAAATCAATCACTATAGCTTCAAAGATGTCTTGTAGATGACACTCTTTCAAGTGGTAGGAAAACTCAGAAGATGTTGTTGTTCATGGAAAAATAAACTTATCAATGGTTTTATTTGGAGCTTGTTTGATTACTATAAAGGACATGACACTGTTACTTTGAGGTACATTGAACTTAAAATGCTTAATGAAAACAACTAGTAAATATTCTAAAGAAGTGATAAAACCATGAGCTAGAGACCTATACCATTCAAGTGCTCTTCCCAAAAGTCATTTAAAAAGGCACCTAATCACAATGTGAGGATAGGAAGTAATAATCATACACTCATTTATAAATGTTACCACATGATTCATTAGATCTCTTGTTTCTCCATTCTACCCAATAAACATTGCCAAGAAGACTTCTTTAGGTAGGATAGGCATAGACACTAATGAACTTATAGGATTAATTAGGGCTTAATCCAAAGAAATGGAAGAGCCACCTTACATCACCAAGAATTTAGCCATTTTTTCTTAATTACTTTGAAGATGAGACATGACATCATTGAGTAATGCCAAAAGTTATAGATTATTTCCAAGAAGATATGAGCCAAGCTAGGGTATACTTATAGGTTGAAGAGTTAGAGGAAGATAAATATATGTAATAGGTCCAGGTACTGCTAAGGTAGGAAAACTTAGCGAAATAGGATTAGTAGTGTTGTATTCACTTTATATTTTTTTTGCATAATTCAAAGTCTTGGGTACACTCTATGGCTTTTTAACAATAAAGCCATCTTCAACAATCTAAATTCAATGTCCTACATAATCTACAACATAGTTTCTTGATCATTATCTTCATCTTGCTAGAAATAATGTTTTGTATTATCAACAACATCTTTTTGGCTCTTCTTCTAGGGCTTTTAGTTTTAACCTTCGACATTAACTCCAGTGGCTATTCTATCTCTAGCTTTTAATGTCTAGCGTTAAATCTACTTTTGACATCCAACATCAAATCTCACTTTTGCAACATACTAGCTCCTCAACATCTAGCATCAATCTTGCATTTAATGTCCAACATCAATCTTCACATCCACACATCAATTCTCCTATCTAGAATCTTCCTAAAGATTCTGTGAATCCTAAACTGTCATTTCCACAAAATCTACAAGGCATTTTTTGCCTATAAATAAAAGGATAGCCCTAAATAAAAAGAGGTTAGATTTTCAAATATCTAGTTGGTATTTTTCATCATCAAGCTTTTAGAGATCTACTCAAAATTCCTAACTATCCGTACTACTCAATGTAGTTAGCATTCTTTGCAATTGGCAATTTGAAAATCTCTTCCCATAGACACTACCTCTCTATAAAAATAACTACCCTTTTTTTCTTTCTCCCTGTTTTCCTATTAAGTATACCCTTCATGTTTTCCTTCTAACACATGGAGAAATAAAATAGAAGTAGGTCAACACATGGATATGATCCTTTCCTCTACATCCTTAGCTACTAAATCTACAAGCTTTCTTGTCAAAGTTGCATTAAATGCAAGCATCAGAGAAAGAACAGGGTAACATAGCTCCTTTTCAAATATCTTTGATCCCTAGCACATATCCTAAAACATATTTTTGCATGTTTTTATTCTCTTGTTTGTATTGTAATCTAGATTTTTCCTTTTAAGCTTTCTATCTCTAGTATCATCCATATTTGCAATGGATCTATTTTTTATTTCTTCATGTTCTTTTTTAATTTAACACCCTAATAGATTAGATCTATTTTACTTTACATCTCATTTCCAACTATTCTTATCTACCATTCACATCCTACATTTCATTTTATACAGATTTGTATATGATCTATGCTCATTTTCTATTAGCTATTGCACACATGTACATTTCTCGGTTTGCTTGATACCCACTAACATTTGGCAAAAATGGTGGGCTTAGATTGTTAGATTTTTCCAATGATCTATAAATCTCCTTTTGATTTAAAAAAAATCATTCAAAAGATTAGTTTTCCTAAACCATGTGGGGGCCACGAGATTGCCTAGCTTAACTTTATGTTAGATTGTGTTGAATCTTGGTATTACAATGATTCCTACAACAACATCTCTCTGAGGCTAGAAGAAGGACCTCTATAGAACTAAGCATTATTTCAATGATTTTCTCTCTATTTCAATTTTCTATGACTCTAACATTTTTACATTTTCTTTGAATTTTTCTAAGTTTTGCTAACATGTTGCATCAATACACTAACATCACGTCATTTATTTGTGACTTTGACTTTGTTACTAGGCTTTCTTACTATTTAACTCTCAATAACATGCCACATTACAACATTAATATTACATTATTTTTCTGTGGTTTCAACATTCCCTTAGAAAATAAAGTCTCTTACCTATTGTTTCAAGTGTAAACTTGTTTGTAGGGACAAATCGACACATTGGTAATAGCCCTATAAAGTTATATTATTTCTACAATTTTTGCTATGACATCATCATTTGCTTTGAGCTTCTCCAAAATCTAGAAACTAATAAATCTAAGGAGGAATCAAGGATTCTCAAGAGCACTAAGCTTGAAAGACTACAAAATAGCATGTGCCAAATGGAAGCTAGGCTATATTCTCATACCTAACATATCCAAGTTCATGGTGGAGTATGAGCACACTAATGAGCTACCACCTTTTCTTCCCAATATGGATCATTCAATTAGATTAGATGATGAGGAAGCTAAAGAGATAGTAGAATTTATCATGGAATAAGAGAAGATGCAAGAACATGTTCACCTATAAATCAAAGAAGCTGGGATAAAAAACATCCTGGATCAGCCTCTTGGTTTACATATCACTCCAAGAGCAAGAAGAGAAAGTGTTACCTCAGATTCTAATTTTTCCTTGACAAATGAAGATTAAGAGTAACAAGTAGGAGAGCTTGGAAAAAGTAATTCTCACTCTTACAATGTTCATAACTTCAACATCTTAGCCACTTAGATTACTATACTTGAATTTGTTCTAAACACTACTGAACCTTTCAACCTTCTTACAACTTTTGTTTCACCATATCAACTATTCCCACCCAAAATGCTAGGAATCCACATTTTATTTTACAATCCTTGATTTCACCCTTTGAAACTACCCATTCTATTCCTCAGTCATAGTTGTTTAAATTACTTAACAACATGATGTTTCAACTTTAAAACAATGAAGACAAAATGGTAAAGGTACTTAGCATGTAAGAAAATTCTTCTATTTTCTTGACCAAGTCTTAAGTGATCCCATAAGCTCTATAATCCCTTTGCCAATCTTGCATAAGGGAATTTCACTACCTAATTTTACCAAGTACAACAACAAAATAGGAGACCCCATGAATCATGTGGTTACATACAAGAATGAATGCATGCTTCTAGCTCCTTACCCATATTTTACATTGAGATGTTTTTCAAACTCTCTCTCTCTCTAGAAGGGCATAAGAATGATACATGTTCCTAGCACATGGATCTATCACCTCTCTAAAGTAATTACTAGTAGGCTTTATTAAGTGCTTCAAGTTCAATATGCTCCAAAGTATAAGTGTGATGTCTTTCATTGGTATTGAATAAGCTCCAAATGAGTCCATCAATAAACTTATCTCTTGATAGATAATGTTATCAATGAGATTATCCTATCATTTGGAGGAATATCATTTGTAAGACATCTTTAAAGTTGCACTCATTGACTACATTTAGAAAAGGATGGCTTATCTTAAGCTTCAGTTTTTAAATGATGCTTTCCTAGCCATCAAGCACACTGAAAAAGTAGCTATTCAAGATAATAATTAACAATTGACGTTAGTTTGTAATAAGGCTAAAAAAGTTGCCAAACAAGAGAAATGATAGCTAAATTCTACTAGTGTTTCTTCTTTCACTAAAAATCAAAACAATGCTCACTCAACTACTTCCTCTTCTACTCAACCATATAGGCCTTAAAGGAGTAGAGACTAGTACACCAAGATACTTATAAGGTACTTTCTACTTCTGAATAATCTTCTTAGGAATGACCATATTAAGAAGAAACAGGTATCTAATCAAGCAAGGGCATGATATTGTCACATTTAGTTGATAGCTATGGATCCTTCTAAGAGACAAGAAGATAACCCTAAGGTGCCTAAGTGGTATCACTATAAAAAATACTACTACTATCATAAGACCACTAAAGATGACATAGATAACTACAAGAATCTAAAGGGTGACATCCAGGATCTCATCAATAAGGGTAAAATAGTGGTGCAGAGCAATCCTTCCATTATGCATCCAAATAACCAATAGCTAGAGATATTATAGAATCCATTGCGAGCTAGAGGTGCAATTTCATCTTTCAAGCCTGAATACAAAGCTCATAAGTCTTCACCCAAAGAGCCTTGTATTATCCATTCATTTGATTACAAGTAGCCTATGCAGTCATTGCAACATGCTTAGAAATCTTATGTGATCCATTATTTTGGCTACTCCACTACATCATCCAAACCGAATCATTCTTCTTCATCTCCTTATTGTATCCATGCACCAATTTCCATCTTTCCACTTTCACTTAATCTACACATCCATCCACTTCTCACTTTATTCCATCTCATGTTGAACCCTAGAACATTCCTACATCTACCACATTCCAAACATCTCCTAATCCTTTTCCTTCATCTCACATGAAAATCCTTACATGTAGTCAGCAAACCAATGATTCATGTTTGACTAAACAAAAGGAGAAGGCTACTAATGCATCAAAGCAACGTGCTAAAGTGACAAAGAAGGCTTCTTTCCAATAACAATAAGAGATTGCTTCTTCAAGTAGCCTTCCATCTTCTTCTAATCCTATATAGTTAATTACAGTAGCACCTGCTTCACAAACATCTCAACCTATGAACAATAAGCTCTTATAGCAAATCACCATCATTGTCCATTCTAAGGGCATGAGCTTGTCCTTGTATGATCTTGTGACAATTTCTAATGAACATCGCAATGTATTATATGATGTTCTTAAGAGAATCGTGATCCCAAGTGACATCCCTACTCAAACAAAAGTTATATCTTCCTTTCTTCAAGTCCCTCATGATGGATCAAATATCCTAAACTGTTGTGGTGAGAAAATCAAGATTGATTTGAAGACAAGAGATAATTATTAGCTATTGCTCTACATCACCATCAAGGTGTCTCCAAAAGCTTCAATCATGCTCATACATGTTGATGGTGATGCTAGATCGAATGTGATCACATGGGTTGTTATTAAGCATCTTGGTCTTCATGATCATGTAGTTTTCAATGAAACCTACACAAACCTTGTTTCATTTAACGGTACATAGGTAGAGATTATAGGTTCTATTAGATTACCTTTCATGGTAGGCAAAGTTATTTAATCTAAGGTCATTTTCATGGTGAGATGTGAGTGTCCTAGTATTAATGTCATACTAGGCCGACCTTGGCTAGCTTAACATCAAGTTGTATCTTCTCCCATACATCAGGAGATACACCTTCCTATTTGCAAGTGTGAGGTAATTATCTCTATGGACAAACAAATCTCAAGCATTTCTCACGTAGACTAAGAAGCCTAATCTTATTAGCTTAGTATCAACTTAAACCTATAGGAAAGCCTACATTCCCTTGCTCTTCCATGAATTCTAAGGTTACTATGGATTTAATAAACTTGAGTGACAAGTCTACTTCTAACATTGAGTTCATTGACATTGGCTTTAAAGAATTAGATATATCCTCACCAAAGAAGAAGGATTCATCCTATCCTTCCTATTCAACTACTTAAAAGTTCATCAAAAATACAATAACCTTAGATGCAGAAGCTCTTTTCTACTTCTTGTTTGCTACTAAGTGGTAGAAATCTACTAGCACTTGTTAGAATTTTCTTTAACTATTTTTTTATTTTTTTTCTATTATTAGGCAAAGATTCTTAGTGAATGAAATTAATGTTATCTTTTTACTTACACTCTTCTTCTAAATCGCTTATTATTAGTAGGAAATGTTAAGTTCATGAGCAATTGTTAACTTTCACATGTCACATTAATTCTAGCTTTCAATATACAAAAGATAGCTAAGTTAAAATTAATGTGAAAAAGAACTTTTTATTTTATTTTCTCAAGATTTTATACAACTGATGCATGTCATAACTTTTGATGTGATGTCTTATGCTAGCATCAAACACACTTAACGTTTTATATAACTCTTTGGGTCAAACACAAATGACATAGAAATAATATAAAAAATAAATAATGCTTAGTAGCCTTATTCATCCCAATAGCTTCCTCCTTTGTCTCTTCATCAATATGCATTGGAATTAGCTCTTATGCTGGTCTCTAACTACTTTCTTCAAGGTCTACATACAAATTCAAAAAAAACAAGTTAGTTTTATTTTATTTTATCATTCAAATAAAATAAAATAAAATGATCATCCAAAGTGTTAATACCTAGCTTGTGTCTCTCTGTAGATTTCTAAAATTCATTGTTCTATCTTCTCTAAGCTTAAGTTGGCTATGTCCAGTCTATTAAATGCTAAGCTTTGGATCTTCGATAGAATACTTTCTTGCTCTTCCTTATAGGACTTTAACTCTTCTGGGAAGATATCATCATCATTCCCTTTCACTGCAAGTTCCTCCTTAGGACCTATTTGCTCTTTTGCTAGTGCGGTAATCACCACACTATTTGCAAAATCTTCAAATAATTATTTAGCTTAGTATATGTAATAAATAGACTACTTATTTTCTTATCTACATACAAGCTTTTATTCTCCTTTAACAATTTATTGTCCTCTCTCATTTACATCCACTTATTGGTTTGATGCTTTCTTTTTTATCTCTTCCATTGTGTTGCTAAGTTTCTTAAACTAGTTATAGAATGCATCATCACCATGGTTGACTAATTCCTTCTCATCAATGTTCTTTGGAACTCTATAGCGTTTTTCATTTCTCTCCAATATGCATGGGGAGGAGAGTTGTGTTTAACAATGTTACTGCCTTTGATCTTTGCTTCCAGAAACTCCACCTGATTAAACATCCTTAATAGACATTCATATTCCTCTTTATCTTTCCATGGTTGCTCCAAAGAATCTAGAAGTATGACATTGGTATTAGCATGCTCTATGGTCAATACTCCCATAGCCTTAGCCTAGTTAAAAGCAACACTTATTTTTTCAACAATAATCTTCTATACTACTACATCTATATTTATTGCTAGATCATGGAAAGTAACATGATTCTTATCTAACTTAATCTTTATTTTTGCATGTCAAACAACAGAACATTAGATTCTCTACCTCTAATAATGAACATGATTCTATAGTAATAATATTTTTAACTTACCTTCTCTTGGGAACATTAGTTTCCCCTTTGTCTCCATGCCCTCTACCAAGCCTTCCAACATCATCGGCTTGTCATTAGTAAAGGCCTATAATTTTCTTTTCATCTCTAGTAATAAGAATAAAATAGTTAAGTCTTTTCAACATCATTACAATTAACCTATGAAATTTTAATATAGGTCATTCACACTTATCATATGATGTAGAAAGCATGGAATTGGTCACTTCCTTAATCCACTTACAAATCTCTACATCACGCAAAATTGATTTGCTTACTAATAGAGTGACGCCTACTAGTGATGAAGGAAGAATCTTGAACTTTGCCAATTCACCTCTTTTCTATCTCCACCCTTATATTCTTCTTGACCTATTTCATTAAGGTTTAAATTGAATAAATTAAAAAAATACATGCTTTCTTCATCCCCTTCATTTTCCTCTAATGAAAACAAGTCATGTAAGAAATATTTTTCTTCTTGACTCAAATCTTTCTTTTAGCCTTCAGAAATAGAAGAAAGCCTAGAACATAGCCTTTTCACTTCACATTCCAGTGCTCTTCTATCCTAGGTAGCTTCTACAAGCAAAAATAGCTAAATGTTAGCATCATGTAATTTTCCAGTAACATCAAAATTATAAACTACGCTATGTCAATGATACTTAGCATCAATAATAACAAAAACACATAAAAATACTTACTTATTCATGCCTCCAGTTGCTTCTAGGAGACTTTTACTTCCAGAGTGTCTAAGGAAATTTCCTCCTTAGAAATAGGTTTCCTCTTCCCTAATGCTCATCTTTTTGTTATAATTATGGAGGTGCTCTCCAAAATCCCCTTCTTCTTTGCTTTTGCATTTATTTTCTTCTATGGTTTCTCAATGCTATTAGACATTGATGATCCAACCTCTTCTCTATTATTTGTCATCAACATCAAAGGATCGCCACCTCAAATGCTATAGGCTGACATCAGACTTCCCAAGTATTGGTACAATGGAGACCTGAAGTCTACCTCTAAAGCAATGTTAGCTTGCTTCTCTCCTCTACAAGAAAATAGTATTACCACTACCTTTATAAGCTCCTAATAAAATCCAAATTTGAGCTGCTTGCTAACCATCTTCCTCTTTGACTTCTTGTCCTCTTAGAATAGCTTCTCCATTTTTTTACTACATCTTAACAAATTACTAGTGCCTAGTCAATTGCACTCTCTTGGATCATTACCTCATACAATCTATATAATCATCTATGGGCCAATTCTCATTTCTGTCCTATCTTATTGTAGAAGAGTCTTTCAGTGAATAAAGGGAACAACTTCTCCAAGTCTTCATTAGTTCATTTATGAACATTAATTGTGTTCCTCTTCTTTAAACTAATCCATTCTTCGACAACTATCAATTTTGCTAAGCTCATCTTTGAACTATCAATCTTTATTTTCCATTTTGAGAACCCAACCAATACCTTAGTATAGTCAAATCCCTAGTAATGATCACTTGTTTCTAGTAAACTAGTTTTTCCACCAAATAGCACTTTATTGAGCCTACATACTTTATTGCACTAGGGTAGAGATGCTTTAGACCTCAAGCACATGAATTTTCTACCCCATCAAACTTTCCAAAATATCAAACCCCTTCTTACTCAAAAAGCCACATTTGGGCACTTTGCACCTCACTAATGGATCTCACCTCAAACTCTTTAGCTGCTCACATGACGTTAATAAATTTGGCATCATCAATGCTTATTTGAGTTGCAATTAAGTATAAATTACCATTAGTTAAACTTATCTTTTTTCTAGCTTCTAAAAATAATAAAACACACAAAAATAAACCAACTTTTGCTTACCCTTTGGCCTCAACATGATCCTTAACATCTTTGGTCACTCTATGTTATCTTCGTGGACTTCATTTCATAATGGATAAATCCATCATCTATTATTGTACTTATTCCAAAAATCATGTTGTCCCAACTCCTTATACTATGTAGCGAAATGGGACATCACCTAAGATCTCCAATTTCGATCTTTGGAAATATCTTACAACAAGTTATATGGAAATGTCAAATGGTCAGGACTCTGCATGTCTAGATCATTAAACATGTACAATCAACTTCAAGGTTAGTTTTTTTTTTTAGGAAATAAAAGACTACCTTTTCTTCACTCTTGAACTGCTAACTCACCTCTCTACAAAAATCTAAGAGCTTCATGCATTGAACATTACCTTGGAAATAAGAGTTTCTAGTAGCAATGTGCTATTAAGGTTGAATTACTAATACTCTCTTTACTCTTAGATATTGTCCAAGCATTTCATGTAGACCAAGACATCCTTGGACAACTCTTTAACATCATACCATAGCTCAAAGATTATCTTTATCAACTTAGTAGAGCATCCTGGAAGAATTGTCTCCAAAGCTTTCAAGATCACTTCTTCACCCAACCCAATCCAACTCACCATGTGCAATTAAGTAATGTAGAACTTCAAAAATTTTGAAACTCCCTTCCTTGCTCACAACTTGGATAGTACTAGTGCATTATCATTAAAAAGGGGCATATTTAGAATTGGGCCTGTCTTTCTCTACCTGTTCTCTATGATGCTTTTTTCACCAACAAGAAAGAAGTACATAGGTTCAATCACAAGAAGCCTAACTACTACAACATCCTTGAAATAAAAAAAACACCTAGTTTTAGTGTCAAACATAGTCTCACATTAAAAAATTTACTAAACATCAAAACATCTTTGAATCATGTTAATCCTATGTCAAAACTATCTTGAGTTTTCTATGTGGTACATTAACTTCTAGCTCGTGGCCTTGACGTCTTACATTGAAAATACAACTTTGATGGAGGATGTCACTTTTATACTTCTAATGCTTAGGTGTTTGGAAAAAATATCTACATCAAAAAATTTTCCTTTGCTTTACTATGTAACATAGTTTTTATATTTCACATTGATGCATATTAACATGAAATGTCAAAGTTAAAATAAGGTGTTTGGGAAAAACGTCTATAACTAATGTTTTACAATGTTCTTTTTAACATAGAGAACCCCTCTATTTTCTACATGACATTTGGTAAAAATGTTCCATCCTCACATTAAAATCCTTAATGTTCTATACTAAAAATCACTCTTGATGCATGACATTGTCTTATCCCTTTCGATAGTTTAACACTTGGCAAAAGTGCTCTCACTTTGCAACCTCATGACATGTTCTTTGCTAGAAAACCCCCCCAAAATTACATTTTCTCAATATTTGCAAAAATAGTTGCGAATGTGCTAATGAAAATGTCGATTTCACTTCATTTTTTCCTACACTAGCCAATGCATCTAATAGATTTAACTCATAATAACATAAAAATTATAAAGTTCATTGCCCTAGCTCTGCCACTACTTAATACACCATAGTAGTAATGCTAAATTTATGATTTCAATTAATTCCATCAAGAAACTCTATTGGAAAACCTAGATTTTGACATGCTTTTAGTATATCAGCAATATAAACTACAAAATTAACACATGTATTTGATTTCTAGTGGTATATTTAGAAAATTCTCAAAATCCTCAAAAAACTAAACTACCCAATAAAGTTGTTGGTCCCCATAACAAAATTGAACTAAAAGCTCAATCTAAACTTTAAAACTTTTCTAAATTGTTATATGATGTTAAATTCAAGCATAACATTACATCTAGCTAGAAAAATTTTCCAAAAGTTCAAAATTCAATAATGGTCATCATGGCAAAAAATTCAAAAAAATAATAAAATTTCATAAAAAATTCTGAACTAGAGTTTGGGTAACTTACATTTGAGTTTTGGAAGGAAGTAAGTAGGATTGAGGAAATCCCCTACTATGGGTAGACCTGCTCCTAATCCCTCACCTAATGCTACTGCCAGTTTCCATGCTATTTTTCAATGTTTACTCTACTATCACTTTCACTTGCTCATGTGTTGATTCTTCAATGCTCTTGATGCAAATGAAAACTTTTGTATCTAACTTTTCATCTTGGTATCACTTTTATAGGTTAGAAACAATGCGCACCATAGGACTTTTAACATCTGCTAGCTTTTTTACATCGCTTAGCTTAGCTTTTAACATTTTCTCTTTGATGGCAAATCTAACCTCTTAATTCTAGCCCAAGTGAACATGGCTACCTATGCAAAGTTTCTACTTCAACCTCTTATCTTGAGTCATTCTATAGGCTAGGTACATAGAACTCTAGATCCCTATATTTTAACTTAATGTCAAATTCATCTCCTTTTATATCCTTCTTAGATGTACCCAAGGATGAACTTTTACCTTAGTTAGACATCTCTTTCCTTGATCAAGAGCCTCCTTTGACCATTGATTAATTGATCAATGTTTCAGTACTAAGTCATAGGGATGAACAAAAGACTTTTTAGCTTAATGCTCTCCTTTCCCAAGACCTTTAAGAGTCTATCCTAGCTACCTTGTAAAGGCATTCAATTACTTTCACTTGGAAATATAGCAACATGCTCAGTCTAGACCCAAAGTTGGTCTACACAACATCATCTTGGAAGAAAGTTTCAAACCTGTCAATCAAAAGGTTAGAAAAATTCATCATACTATAGCTCCTACTATTAAATAAGAAATAACTAAACTCTATAATGTTGGGTTTATCCATCTTGTGAACTATTTTGATTACATTTCTAACATCGTTGTAGTTCTTAAAAAGAATGTTGACATCCATATATGCATTGACTTTAGAGATCTTAATAAGGTCACTCTCAAGGATAAATTTTCTTTACCTAACATTGATTAATGATGATTAGTAGGTACCCCCTATGCCCAACCATATGAATCATAAGCATTCATGTGCAATCCGGTCAAATTCTATGGATGGAACTAGTGTAGTATCTAGATTGTTAAGCATTGATCGTAGGTTGTTGTCTTCCCACTTAGACTAGCGGTAGTTTTATCATGTATGGTTTAGTCCAAAGTGAGGCATATGATTATTGATGTTATGTGGCCCTTAAACTAACTAAATAATCATGTAGAAATTAATTACTTAAACTAATTAATAACAAGAAGATAAATCCCAAAGTATCCTAAAGGCAATGAGTATCTATTTCTAGCTTGTTGTACATGTCGTGGACTCACATACCCACTACTAGAATTACTAGGTGTTATGCTACTAGATGAACCAAGCAATAGTGCTACTAGGATTACCAAGCAAATACATGTTTATGCTTGAAACTAGTCACACTCATTCCACCAATTGATTAACATGCATAGAAATGTAAATGTTAACTACGTACATAGAAAATAAATTACATTAAAAGTAAATCTATTTTAAGTCAAAGTGCTACAATGAATAAAAATCAATCTCAATCTTATTGACATTCATGGAATGTGACTAGGTACAATCCCACTCAAACAAGATTTCATACAACTAACTCAAATCCACACTATGGGCACTCATTGACTATTCTCTAAGATTACAAAATAAAACTACAAAATTTTGGCTACACTACTAACCAAATGATGCCAAATACGTAGTAGGTGCTTGCATATTTATAGGCAAACACAAGCATTGCATTGATGTGGATATGTTAATGCATCTAGCTGCATTAACAGAGATGTGTTAACAATGATGCATCAAAGGGGATGCGTCAATGCATCTAAAATGCATTGCCTGTTAATGCATCAATGCATTCTCATCCGCACATATGCAATGATGCATCTAAGAATTGTTAACATGGATGCATTGACTGAAACACCACTAAGAAAATTCATGTTGCAACCTTCATCATTAAACTCAAGGCAAGATCTTATTGTAAATGTGGGACTTGTAGCCCATGAGCTGCAATCTTGCATACTCCAAATTTTTGGAATTGAGAAATGCCTCATAAGTGGTTGTTGCCCCACTTCCCAAGTGAAAACAGTTATGTCATATCTATATTTGGGCTTGGGAAGGCTGAAAATGCCTTGGGGCCTGCCAAATTTTGTGTTTTCATGGGTTTTATGTAGGCCATAACCTCAACTATGCTAGAACTACCTACACCTAGTGTTGGAGTTGTTGGGTTTTCATTTTCCCAACAATGGTGAGTGTAGTTGCCACAACTCTTAACATGGTCCTACAAAGCCAATGCAGGAGTGGTTGGGATTTTTGTTTTTCCAAAAAAGCCAATGTAATTACAACAAATCCAACGTAGTTGCAACAAATCCAACATAGATGCAACAAAGCCAACGTAGTACCAAAAGTCAATTTACTATTTTTAGTATCTTGTGTGATTTTGATGGCCTTGGATGCACCAAAACTTACCATAAGTGGAAACTAAGCTAGAAAGGATGGCCTACCACACCTACAAATTACATTAATCTATTAGCAATCATGGCAAAAGGTTTGCAGCAACAAATTGAAAATCAACAACCTATTTAAACCAAATTCAACACTTTGAAAGGACTTTTTGGAAAATTGGCAATTAGCTACGCATTGGAGACTCTCAATGCATTTTCCAAGAGTAAAAGGTTAAGCATTTACCCACCATTTTTTACAACCTATGTAGCAAATCCACATCTAAGAACCAGTGATGAGTTTTTGGAAGTTGAAGCTTGGAAGAACTTGGATCGTGCAATCAATTGCTGAACACAAACTATTGGTTTCACTAGATTTCACACACCATTTGAGCAACTTCTTGTGCATCTAGGCATACACTTGTACATCTTGAAACTCTACTTTTATAATATTTTTATTATTTTATTAAAAATCAATAGTTCATTTATTTATGCAAGTTTATTCCATGTTTAAGTTTTTTGCCTTATTTTAGATCAGATCTGCATTTTTATTTAAATTGTTTATACCTATTAACACTCCTCAAGTCCCTGGATGATTGACAAGATCATCCAAGATGCTTTGGATCCTCTTCTTNATAGTCAACACACAAACCTACGATTTTTTCCCATTAAAACTTGCATTTCGGATGTTCTAAGGGCCAGCATAGCTCTATCCAAACACCCAAACCCTCTTGCTATGAAATCTTGTGGAAAGCCAACGTAGCTACTCCCAAGACTCCAATGTAGTCCTTGGGAAACCCAAAATTCTTACATTTAATTTTTGAAAATCAACACATCTCCTTTAGAGGGAAATATTCCCAACTTGGTTTCACCAAGAAAAACCATCTTCCATCACCTACCCTAGTGTAGTTGGCTAGGTAACACAATGGTCTACTGCACACCCTCCTATGTAGATCTTGCTGGTAAAGCCATCATAGTTGGTGTCACAAACTTAAAAACTGTCACACCATTTTCCTAAGTCTAGTATATACCATTCCCACTACAACCTGCACTACACCTATAGTTGCAGTTTCAACTATTTTTCTAGCCATAGCCAAGTATACGTTTGGGTGATTCCACTTATCAGAATTTGGTTTAATTAATTAAAAATTAAATCAAACACCCCCACCTTTCCCCTTTGACCAAACTACCCAGGATAGTTTTGGTGAACCAATTACATTTTCTCATCCCCATAAACCTTAGCATTGATTTTTCAAGATACCCAATGTATCTTTTACAAATAATTTTTTTTAATTGCACAATAAAACCCAGCATAATTTCCATAAAGGGAAAATACACCAACAACTTTAAAATAACAAACCAAAAACTTACTATTTTTATCACCAACATATTTTTTGAAAAAATACTAGAGTATCATTCCAAAACCCAACATATTACAAATAACCATCTTTTTCATATTTAAATTTTCAAAACTACTAGAATTTTCAAAGCCTAGCTTAGTCTTATAAATCCTGGGTTAGCTTTTGTTGGCCCAACTTGATTCTGTTGATACCAGTTCATGCATTTTCTCAAATCAATCATGCTACCACTAGACCTTGCATACATGGCATCCAGCTAAGAGGCAATTTACATCTATGATCCAAAAGACCCCACAGTCATAAAGCGAAGATAATCACTTTGATAGAGGGGTAAGAACCTGAACTTTGATGTCATCAATGAGGAGTTCTACAACTTCCTCTACACCAAGATGCAAGCTGGTTTGCTCATACCACAATTTAAATCTGACACTAAGCATCAATTCAAAATAATACACTAGGATGAAAAAGAATGCATCCCACTACTTTATGACAAAATCCCCACCACTGATTTCTACGCATACATGCTCATATAACTAATAGATGTTGATGAGTTTAGTGAGGAAATTAGCTCAAAGGATCACCAAGAGGAACATGATGAATTCAAGGTAGAGTAGGATCCAAACACATTTATCAGAAACCTTTCCCAACGGTTGGCTTCCCAAGAAACCACATCTAGCTATGTACCCCTATTATCCCCTATAAGGTAGGTACCTCAATCGCCTCCTACAGATCTCATCATGTTTGGGCCAACACTTAACATGGCTGCACACCAAGCCTAGCCTATTTCCCAATCAAACTCCTTGTTCTCATCAATGTCCTTTGCCACACAACCTCACTATGATCATCTAGCCTTGGTGATGTCTACCTCACCACCTTCCTTTGTCATACTAGCGAGACCCTCATTGGGGCCCCAAGCAACACATGCCTCTCATGCTCTCTTTGCTCTTTTCATATCACATATCCCAACTCAAACCTCTATCTCCTTAATTAATCCACCTATGATAGTGCTCACACAACCTCTTCCTTCTATGCCAAAATCAATTGTGCAACCTCAAGCCACTCAACTTTCTCCACAACCATCAACATAAACACTATAGCCTACAAGGATGCCCAAAGGCTAAGATCAAGCCTTTCAAATGATCCAAGACCTTACCAAAGAGCCATGAAAGCTCAAAGCCAATACAAATTTGATGGTCAAGGTTCTAGACTTTCACCAAGATGATCCTATAAGCCCTATGGTGCATCAATTAACCTTACCCATAGGCATGCCCATACCAAACTTTACCAAATACAATGATGAAGGGGATTCCAATGCACACTTGGTCACCTTCTAGTCTAAGTGTCTTTTTTTGCAAGCTTGGCCACATATGATACTAAGGATTTTTCCCATGTCCCTTAAGGAAAACCTTGCCTAGATGTTCCATCTCTTTCCTTAAGGACCTAATAAACCAGTTTGTCAACTACTTTAGATACAACTTCAAGTTAGATGACACATTAGATCAACTAATGAAGGATGAAGCAAGGGCCACTTGAACCAATCAAAAGGTTCATTCAGAGATAGAACTCAACACTTAATGAGATTCCAAAGCCTATATTTGAAATCCACCTCTTAGCCATCTTTAAGGAAGTAGTAGATGACTTCATTAAGTCAAGGCTCTACTACTTAAAGCCCTTATCACTAAGCCAAGCCTTCTCACAAACTAAGAATATCAAGGAGGTAGCTAAGGAAAGCAATAATCCAACCAATGTGGCCTATAAAAATCAACACACAAGGAGGGATAACAATAAAACCAAACAATAACATACAATTGTGGTTGCAATAGCAAAAGAGTTAAAACAAGGGGAGAGGCAGGGATCACCACCTCATAGCACATCTTCTGACTCATCGCAACCATCCACTTCCTATATTCCAAATCAATCAAGACCAAAATTTGGATGAAAGGATAGGTCTAACTGCACAAGGTTGCCTATGAAGCTCAGAATATAAAGCCCTCTCAGCTTTTAGAATAGTTGCTTAAAACCAATCATATACAATAGAAGAAACTGTTTGAAGAGGCTCATAAGAGACATGATCATCTTTGTGACATAGCTAAAGACCCAATGATAGCTAACAAAGATGATCTAAAGGTATCAAAGTACTTTAGACTGGATGGGCATTGCCATTATCATCAAATGGCTGGTCATGACACCGAATTTTTCCTAGCATTAAAGAATGGCCTCCAAAAGATGATAGATCGTGGAGAGTTGGTGTTAAATGAGCCCAACTCTCTAAGCATCGATAACAACTCTTATACAGTAGCCTCATTCACAAAAACTAAATGGTCCAAGCCTCCTAGGGAATCATTTAGCATCAAAGTACCACTACAGCCCCAAAACACTAAACCTAGAGAGCCCTTCATCATATTGGTATCACCTCCTCTAGCCCCTAAGAAGCCTTTCATCATATGTGTCCCATCTTTAGTGACATCAACTTCACAACCCAGACCACAAGTTACCAATCCTCCAAAGCCTAGGGAACCATGTATTATCTAGGTCTCTTCACCTTTGATAAGTAAAAGCCTGACAACCTACAATCAAAGCCCACCTATAATGGCCCACAACTCAAAGGTTAGCAAGAAATGATCACCACAACAGTGATGAAAGCAACCTATCACCAAACCAACAACAAAGACCACTAAAGGTAACCAACAATGAAAGGGTTCAAAGTAAGTTGACCATTCAAGGTCTATATTAAGATCAACTGCACCAATGGATAAGGGACCCAAGGCACATCCATTGAAACCTAAGCCACAAACCCTATGAAGGTTGGAGGAAGTTAAGACCATCTAGGCCAAAAGGTTACATTCCAAGGGAAACAATTTTCTCACAATAATGAAATAAGATAAAAGGTCCCTCAAGCAAAATAATATGTCACTGAACTTGTACAACCTAGTCATGACTTCTCCTACTCATAGAGATTCACTAGTTCAAATATTAACCTCTATGCCTCTGAGGGAAGACAAGTTGACCAACAAAGAGTCAATTTACTCTATCATTGAGCAAGCTTCATTTAGGGAAAATGGGCATTAATCCATGCTCAACTTTTGTGATAGTGAGGTAGATATTGACTCTTAAAACAAGGAAGTGGTATCTACTCCTATCCTCATTACTATACACATTGGTAGGTAGAAGGTACATCATGTTCATGTGGATGATGGGCCAACAACAAATGTGGTACTATTTTTTGTCATTAACAAACTAGGCTTAACTAAGAACATCCAAGAAACCACTACATCGACATTCAAGTCATTTATCACAAGTAGCAGTGTGACATTTCATCTCCTTGGATTTCATAGTTGGTGAGCAATTCCCTACATAAATCATCTTCCTAGTGGTTGAAGAGACACCTAGCTTTGACTTGATCTTAGGAAGATCATGGTTAGCTATGCTTCACGTAGTCTCATCTCCTATACACGAGGAGATCCATTTACCATACGAGAGAGTGGAGATTATGATCCATGAAGACAATCTATTAGTACTATCAATTAATTATGTCAACATTGATCGAGGTTCAGAGGTGAAGTTTCAAGAGGGAACACTTGACATTCAGACTAGGGCCAATAACAATGAAAAAAACAATGATGCAAATAACACTAACTTTGTAACACTAAATTGTTAACAAAAATGCCTATATATTGCCATGTTGAACAAGAGAGATAGTAAGCATAAGATCATGCCAAAGGGACTCATTGATGTATTGAAGATCAAGAAACAAGATCGTTTTAAATGTCTTATTCCTTCTTTGGTTAATGGTTAGTTGTTTACTTATGTAACATTATGTCATGTTTCAATATTGGCTCTAGCCTTATATGCTCTTTTGAGAGCATCCCATACCTACTAGGCAAGTATGGACCATGACCCACTAAGGCCTAAAACTAGCAACATTACAACCTACCATGGCTTAAAACTGGCAAAATGCATGACCCACTAAGGCCTAAAACTAGCAAGATTACAACTTGGTAAGGCCTAAAACTAGCAAGATTACAACTCACCAAGGCCTAAAACTAGAAATATTATGACCCACCAAGGCCTAAAACTACCAACACCATGGCTCGCTAAGGCCTAGAACTAGCAACATTATGGCCTGCTAAGGTCTAAAATTGGTAAATTAGTGGCCTCTATTCATTTTATCGTTCCTATATCTATAATTTGACCTGCTACATCTTATTTTACACCTTTTCATTTCATTGTCAAATTTTTCTTTGTAACTTTGTATTTTATAGTCATTTTAATTAGTAGCCTTTTACACAAAAAACTCAAAAACATAGAAAAATGTAGAACATAAAAATTAATTAAAAATTATCATCTTTAACAACACAAACTAGTATATAAAGTTTCCACCACATTTTAGCTTGATTCTCACACTTTAGACATAGTTTAGGATGGTCAACAAAGCTTATACACTACCCAGCATATTTACATCATATATGTGGCTTTTCAGCAATTTCCTTGAGTCCAAATGACTTTAAAATCAATTTTAAAAGCCCAAAAGCCTAGGGCATGATATAAGCCCAATACCTAGCCACTTTTTATCCCCTAAAAGTTAAATACATGCCTTGAAAGTTAGGCAAACTAAGAAACTACACTCACTAACGTAGTCCCAGTGTAGTTGCTCATATAAGGGCTTTTCACCAACTTCTGTGAGTGCAAATGACTCAAAAATTGACTAGTGAAAGCCCAGAGGCCTAGGACATGATATACGCCCAAGCTTTAGCCATTTTTTAGCTCCTAAAAGCTGAATTTAAGCATTGAAAGCTTAGCAAGCTAAGGAACGACACTAGCTAGCGTAGTTCCAGCATAGTTTCTCATACAGGTGGATTTTTACCAACTTCCTTGAGTCCAAATGACTAAAAAATTAACTAGTGAAAGCCTAGAGGCCTAGGAAATGATATAAGCCTAATATCTTACTATGTTTTAGCCTCTAAAAGCTAAATTCAAGCCTTGAAAGATGGACAAACTAAGCAACTACACTAGCCAATGTAGTCCCAATGTAGATGCCCCATCAAAATGTAATAGCAAGCCATAAACATATCAAATTAACCTCTAAACTCATCATCCAAGTCCCAAACCCTTGTAGGAACCTCCAATAGGGCTAGAACTTCATAAAACCTACCAAAAGATGCCAAGAACCATTTTTCTTGGATGAATTACGTTGGGAGACACCCCAACTATGTTGGCCAACATAGTCCTAGCATAGTTGACATGAGTTTGACCATCAAATGGCTCAAATAACCTTCAAACTAATATTTCTTGACCTTTACATCCCCCAAAGCATCTAGTGACCCTACAATGTCAAACTATGAAGAAAAAATAAGTCAAATCCCACTTCCACCTTGGAACTATGTTGGGGATAATCCCAACTATGCTAGACAGTGTAGTCCAAGTATAGTTGATTGGAGTTTGAATACCAAATGCCATAAATGATGTTCAAAGTCGCATATCCTAGCCTTCACACCTTCCTAGAATCTCTGTGACTCTAAATTGCCAAACAATAGAATAAAAATTAGTTAAAACACATCTTAACCTCATAGCTACACTAGGTATGACCTCAACTATGTTGCCCATCATAGTCCAGCATAGTTGGATGAAAATCCTTCAAAAATATGCCACTAACATGTCAAATCAACTTCCGAATGCATCACCCTAACCCCAAAACCCTACTGAAGCTTCTAGAGATCACTAAACCCTATAAATTGAGTCAAAAATGGCTAAAACCTATCATACACCCCACGCCTATGCTAGGACTATGCTGGCCAACATAGTCTATGGGTGTATGGCCATATCTACACTTAAATAACCATAAAAACTAACCATTTTGAGTCTAAACCCTAGCTATGAAAACTAGTAACCCTGGGGATAGTTGAACTTGGTCAATTGATCGTAAAAGACCAACCAAAAGCCAAGACTCATGTGTAACTATGCTTGGGTAGATTAGGACTACACTAGCTAGTGTAGTTCTTGCTCCAAGGTAGTTGTACTGACACCACAACACTCAAAATGGCATAAAACTTGATTTGGGAAGTCTAGAACCCTAAAACCATGAAGCCAGATGTAGTTTGGCCTTATTTCATCCATGAAAAGCCTAACTTTTGATTGAACTACACTAAGGCCATCTCCAATTATGCTCGCTAGTGTAGTCATGGGGTGTTGGTGCTAAAACTTCACTTACAACAGCCTGTTTTGACCTACAAATAACTAGTTCAACCTTTCCAAGACCCTATGTTGCCCTAGGAAGCTTACGCAGTACTAATTTTAACACTGGGACATCACAAATCCATTTTTCTCATGGGAGTCCTAGAGTATTTGGTACTCTTGACATCATTTTTAGCTTCCAAGTAGTTAAAATGATGTCAAAATTCATCAATCTCCAACCCCATCCCACTGTACCAACCATACAAATCATTAGGATTCCAAATTTGGACATAACAAACCTCAAAACCAACATGTTGACACCAATTATGCTAGAGCATGCCCCAACTATGCTAGCCAACGTAGCTACAAGAAAAAGCTTCATTTTTTTACCTCAAATAGCCTTAAAATGACCACACCAAGTGCCCAAACTCCCCCATCAACCCTATAAGCCTCCACTATGGCCTGCTAAGGCTTAAAATGGCAAAATATAACCCTGATTGACCAATATTGGCCATGTTTTACCATATGTTTTCCATCTTGATTAATTTGGCCTTATTTCATTATGTTTTGACTTATTTTGACCGTATTTCCCATTATTGACCTTTATTATCATTTGAGCATCATTTGGCCTTGTTTCATCAAATGTTTCTATCATATGACATCATTTGTACCTTAGTTGGCTTGGTTTAGTGTCAACTGTTGTCTTTGAACATTAATGAAACCTTGTTTGACTTTACCTAACTTTATTTCCTAAAAATTGACTTTTATGTAACCTTATTTGACCACCATTTGGTCATCCTTTCACCTCATTTAGTTTTTGTTTTTCTTGGGTTTGATCGTATTCACCTTATCATCTCTCTTTTAGTTGTAATTAACCCTGTTTGACCTTTGCTAGGTGTCATTTGATGTGGTTTGACCATTCCTTAACCATCGTTTGGCATCATTTGATCATCATATGGCCTACCAAGGCCTTAAACTAGCAACATGACCTACTAAGGCCTTAAACTAACAAAGTGTAACCATAGTTGACTATGTTTGACATTATACTATCTTACTTGACCCCTAGTGACCTTCGTTAACCATGTTTCGACCTATTTGGGAATTAATTTAATTTTTTTTACCCACCTTTACTTTATTATTAGGGTATTTTTCATTGTTTTTACATTCTTTAACAACTTTATTAAATAGGTGCCACTTGATGTGCCTATGTTGTCATGCAAGAATGAGCTAGGAGGATAAGAAAGCAAATTCAGTTAGCCTTAAAGCCTAAATAAACCCCTCTCATGACGTGGTTAGATCAAGTTGGCCTTACATACCCAAACCTTAAGTCTGAAACCATAATACTATATAGCCATAACACCCTGAAGTAGTTTGATGACCATTGACCTCAAAGCTAAAGACATCACAAAGGTTCCCTTAGTTGAAATTCCCATCTAAATCATAATGGTGAGGATAAAACACATAGGACCAAGTTCCTCACTAGAACTTAAGCCTATTCATGACCTCATCAAGCCCTTGCAATGCAACATTAAAGCTATTACATAGTCCTAATTACATCTAACACTTACATGTTTGCTTGTAGTGTTGATTATCATTTTTGGCAGGTTGTAATGAATGACCGATGTTGATAACTCTAATGGTATATGACAAGAAAGCTTACATGCTCTCTTTCTCTCAATCTATCTATTTGACACAATAAATGAACTACAAGTTTTATAAATTTGATGCACATCACACAAATCTCTCTATGTTGTAATGATAGTAACCTATGGTGGCCTAGTTTGATGGTTGTCTCATATAGCCTTATACAATGTATAGTAACAACATGTTTTCTTTGTCTTGTTTTCTTCCTCTCTTGGAGTTGTGTTTGTAGGATGAAGCTTGGAAGTCATCACAAAGATGCCACTCATCACAGTAGCAAATTATCATGTGACCTTAATGCCCAAGATTTGGTTAGTTTATCCTACTATACCAATGATGCTTGTTTTACATCATTTCCTTTACCCCTCCCTAAGCCTAATCCAATAACCTAAGTATAAACCTCTTTGTCTGGAACAACAATGTTGATCGATGTTTGGCACTCATGCATTATGTTCATGTGACATTTCATTTGTCATGCTCCATCATCAAGTTCATTGGATGTAACACATCTCATACAATGAGAAAACTAAATCAAATTCGACCTTGGAAATGAAACCTAGTGAAGGTTTCACCCTACAAAAAAATGAGGAAGCAAATTTCCAAGAAGCTAAGAGGGCTAATGAAGACCAAAAGATGGATCAATGGCTCAAAACATACAAATGGAGGAGAATAATGGTCAAATAAATCTTAGAGTAGAGTGTTGGTCCTTCAAAAACATTACCGAGTGACCAACACTTCTAAGCACGAAGTGTGAAGCCCATATCAAGTAGCCAAAGTATCACTATCATGATATAACCATGATGTCAACATATGGAAATCATTGCTAATCATTGTGACTATTTCCTTATAGCCAAATATAGCCTTTACCCTCTAATATCTCACCATAACCTTATCCCATCATCACAAGCACTCTTTGACATGGTTTGACATTACTGAATCAAGCATGGAAAAGGTACATTGGTGATGGACCTACAGTGGTGTTTTGCATGCTTTGTCAATGTCTCTCGAGTTAATCCTCAAAACATTAACAAAGAGGGGCCAATGAAACATCACTAAGAAAATTCATGTTGCAACTTTCACCATTAAACCTAAGGCAAGATCTTATTGTAAATGTGGGACTTGTAACCCATGAGATGCAATCTTGCATACTCCAACTTTTTAGGGCTAAAACATGCCTCATAAGTGGTTGTTTCCTCACTTTCCAAGTGGAAAAGTTTATGTCATGTCTATATTTGGAGTTGGGAAGGTTGAAAAATGAATTTGGTATTTTCATGGGTTTTATGTTGTCCATAGCCTAAATTATGTTGGAACTACCTACACCCAGCATTAGAGTTATTGGGTTTTCATTTTTCCAACAATGGCTAGCATAGTAACCACAACTCTTAACATGGTTGTACAAAGCCAGCATAGGAGTGGTTGGGATTTTTATTTTCCCAACAAAGCCAGCATAGGAGTGGTTGGGATTTTTATTTTCCCAACAAAGCCAGCATAGTTACAACAAAGCTAACATAGATGCAATAAAGCCAACATGGTACCAAAAGTTCATTTACTATTTTTAGTATCTGGTGTGGTTTTGATGGCCTTGGATGCATCAAAACTTACCATAAGTGGAAACTAAGCTGGAAAGTATGGCCTACCACACCTACAAATTACATCAAACTGTCAATAATCATGGGAGAAAATTTGCAACAACAAATTGAACATCAGCAACCTATTTAAACCAAATTCTAACACTTTGAAAGGACTTTTTAGCAAACTGGCAATTGGCTGAGCATTGGAGAATCTTAGTGCATTGCCCATGAGCAAAAAGTCAAGCATTTACCCATCATCTTTTACAACCAATGCAACAAATTCACATCTAAAAACCAGTGAGGAGTTTTTGAAGTTGAAGCTTGGAAGCACTTGGATCGTGCAACCAATTGTAGAACACAAACTACTAGTTTTATTAGACTTCAAGCACCATTTAGGCAACTTCTTATGCATCTAGGCACACACTTGTACACCTCAAAACTCTACTCGTATAATATTTTTATTAGTTTAATAAAAATTAGTAGTTCATTTATCTATGCAAGTTTATTCCAAGTTTAAGTTTTGTGCTTTTCCTTAGATCGAATTTGCATTTTTATTTAAATTATTTACACTTTTTAACACTCCTCAAGTCCCAAGGTAATCGACAAGATTGTCCAGGATGCTTTGGATACTCTTCTCAAAGGTCCTTGGGATCCAAAGTTAAACTATTTCACTTAGAATTTTCAATTTCCTAGCACCAAATTTTTTAGGCATTCCATTGATAAGGCTTCATGAATAGGGATTTTTTGATGAAGTTTCTTGACATATCAGATCTCATCACATCCCCATGACTAACTAAAAAATCATTCTTAAGTTATATATAAATGGACAATGTTTCATTACAAAAATTGTAGGGTGACCAAGACTAGAGTAGCTACCATTACAAAATTCTCTTTAAGTGGATGTATTACAAAATGATGAAAAGACTATATAAACATCAAAGTTTGCAAAATTGCAAATGTCTTTAAAAATATGCTAAAGGTAAATCTTCTTATTTTCCTTACCAATGGCAGTTTTTCCAACCTTGATTGCTATGTTGATGCTTCTCTATTTATGCAGAAGATTCTTAAAGGATGGATTGAAATTTCTTCTCATCATCAAATGGGTCCAACAAACATATGATGTTTGAGCTTTAATCCTTGTATGTGCTACTATTTGTCCATGGGCAAATCCTTTTCTGTCCTTCTCTTGGCCCCTTTTTCTTACCTTGCAAAAGACCTTCAACCTTAGGCTTTTCGTTTTGCATCACCTACAATCACCAAATGATTAACATTAGTTTTGGTAAATTTTCCTTAATAATTAACCCTTTTTAGACCCCTAGTCAACTCAAAATTCAAAAACATCTTAGTCTTTAGGCTTAAGGTGATTTCATAATAATGCTTCCCAAGTCTATAAGGTAACTAAAATCATTAATTTTTTCACTTTATTTTGATTATTTTTACTATTAGTTACCATAATGTTCAAAAATGGGGTGTTAAAAAATTTCAAAAAGTACATACTCAAAGCGTTCCTCCCCTCCCCCCCCAAACGATAAATGAACTTAACTCTAAAAGCACACAAGTTTTTGAACCATTAAAATCAAAGGTCTAGTTCACAAGATGGCCAAGAAATTTTGAATTTAGAGGAAATTTCAATATAAAAGCATTAAAGATAACTTGAAATTGATTAGAAGTTAATCACAAAATCATGCATAAATTCAAAGAAGTAATCCATGATGTCCTTGAAGATGTGAGGCTTGATTTAGAACCATGATCAACAAAAGTCATGTAAGTGGATCCTCCCCAAAGTAGGCTCCTACCATAATGCCCTTTCATAACTACTTCTATAGATGTCTGTGGGTATCTTGGAAGTTAAATGTAGATCATGTCTTTGTTTCAAATAACACACAACTACCTTGGTTAGGATTCTGCACTATACTATACAAAACCATTAGGCTCATAATTGCATGTAGTAGTGAGGTGAATAATGGAATGAGAAGGGATTGCAGAGATTGGGATGTAAGATACTTAACCAAGTTTGCAATAGGTTCTTGTGTCAGTTGTGATTAAAATGACCATCATACATATCTATCCAAGTTTTAGACCAAGTCCATACTAATAACAATGGCCTTGCATGAACGTGCTCCTTCAACCCCTATCATCATGAATCCATAACAACCATAGAGAATGAACATTACTCCAAAAAGAGAAGAAAAGAGAAGAAGGAAGGAAGGAAGGACCTTAGTTAGAGGGTTACCTTCAGGCATGGGTAACATATCTTTCTAGCCCCATAACCAATGCTTGTAGTCCATTATTATGTCTAAGGGATGTGCTTTGAATTCCCATTATTTTTTTGTTTTTTTTTCTTACTCTCTCTCTCTCTTTTTCTCTTTTTTTCATGGGAACCAAACAATGCAAAGACATGCTTCTTGTTTATTTGTTGATGATTAGGAATGATGGTATGTTCATGGAGGAGTCACAAACTACAAGAAGGAAGTCAAGAAGCAAACTCAACAAATCCCCTTAAGGTTACACCCTTTTCCATTCCCACTTGGTATTTCCCTCTTTCTTCAAGGCACAATGATCATTAGTCAATTTTTAGTTTCATGTGAGAATAACCATTTTTTTCATGATAAAGACCTCTTATTTATAGAACTGGAGGGATGGATGATGTGGTGTCATTGCTTTACACAATTGTTTACCTAATCATCTTAATAGCATAAGACACAAACCCAACACATGGTGTTGACTTCTACATCATGATTGACAATATTATTAACAAAAACATAGTAGACATTCATAACACATAAAGAAAATGACTCAATAAGAGAGAAAATTAAAAAGAAAAGAAAAATAACAAGAAATGGAAAACATATTAATAATTATAAAATTTTTAAATAAATAGGAAAATGATAGAAAATTGTAAAAAAAAAGTGAAAATGCACTTATTAGTTCTTGATTCAAGATGGGGCATCTCCCCCACGACTAAGCTCATGGACAAGCATTTGAAAAATGGACCACACATTCCCTTGGTTGTACACCATAAGGTTTCCATTTATCATCTTTAGTAATTTAAGTTTTCACTTGGTAGTATATTTAATGTTGATGATAATCACAATTCGATCATCTGGAGACATATCTTTAGCTAGAATAGTAGGTGTTTTCTTTTTAGGGGGTCTAGACATGTTTTCTTGTTTATTTTCTATTTTAGGTCTTATGTCTCCATGTTTAACATCTTCTTTTGGCGTATAGTTAGAGTGTAAGATGTTCTTCTCTAAGTTCTCTATTTCGTTCAATTTTATAGGACTAGAACTAATACGTGAATTGGTTATTTTCATGCATCTTTTGAATGGTTTTGTATTCTCATTTTTGAGCCAATGGATGTCTTTTGGTTTAGTGGCTATTGTGCAAACTTGGTTTTGCACACACATGTGTTCCTTAAGTTCATGGTTGGTTGGTATAGGGATCGTGTTAATGCTTTGAACTTTCAGCCCATAACTACACCCTTTATCATTATTAGTAATGCATGGAATTTTCTATCTCTCCACAGTGATAGGTTCATCTTTTATGTTTTGTATCTAAGTGGTAATGGTTAGTGTTTGCATAGGATTAGGAGACATTGTTTTTGTGAAAAAGGGTGTTGCACTAGATTGGACTTGTGCTAGTTTTGATGAGCCAATAGGCCTATGAGTTTTATTCACATGTGTGGAAACTATCCTAAAGAAAGAACGTTTTCAAGACATTTGCTGATATTTACTAACATTATCATTTACTTGTATGTTCACAACACAAGTTGCATTCTTCTGTTGAGGTTGTGATGCCAATCCTTCTTGCATTATTGGTGGTGACATATGATGGAGGAAAATATGAAAGTACTAAGGATGTGATGGAAGATAAGAGGTAGAAGATGGTGATCCCATAAGAGATGCTACAGGTTGATGACATTTAGGAGAGTAGTAGTAGTGATTTGACATAGAGGAAGTAGAACCATTTGCAGAAATAGGTTGTAAAACATAGTATCCATAAGGATCTGACTAGTAATAAGGGTATTGTTGGTTTGTTGATGGCATCCTCCATGACTATGGGTATTTGCAAAGGTGGTTGATGGTAAGTTTAAGGTTGATAAGAAATCCCACTATGATAGTACTATTGGTTGTAGGACTATCTATAATTACCTTGTGGGTATGGTAATCTCCTAGGCATTTTCTTTTCTACGAACTTGGGATTTAAAGTAGAAGTCCCAAAGTCTTGTAGATGTAATATAATTCTGCAATAGTCCTTCAGATGTTCATATTAGTAGATGTCACATCCATCATCCTCTTCTGTATATGAGTCTATAACCTCTTCTACTACAACTATTTTCCTTTTTTGCAAATACGTGTTCTTACCTTTTTCTTTGTTTTTTTTTCTTATTCTTGTTTGGATTGCTTAATGCTTTTTTCTTTGCATTCTCCTTAATGATTTTTAGGTTGGTAGTAACCTTTTCATTCATCAACTCCTACATCTTATCTACCCTTATATTAGCAAGGTTTTGTGTGAGACTAACTCATCAAGAGCTACCTCTTTTTCTTGATCATAAATATGAACTTCTTTTTCGTGAAGAGTTGGATCCTAGTTATATTACTCAAAACTCTCCCTTTTACATAACTCTCCTTCTTTTGCCACCTGTTCAACTTGCCTTTGTATTTGATGGGCTCATAAAACTAATAATTGACCTTGGGCATAGATCCCAAGGGTCTCCTTCATTTTATTATGGAGCCCATTTATGATGTGGAAAAGCTACTCTTTTTGAGAAAAACCATGTCTTGGACATCTATGTAGTAGAGAATAGTATGTGTCCAAGAAGAAATTTAAGGATTCATGATTTCCTTGCTTTCACCCTTGGATTTTTTTTGTTAGATTGGACACTCTTTCATAGGTTTGGTATTTTTTGTTAAAGAGCTCAATCATTGTGGACCATCGATGGATTGAATCTAGTTCCAATGATCTTTATGAACTTTTGATATTCTGCAAGGCGCAAGCATCATGAAAGGCTTGTAAATGATGTTGTGGATCAGAATTATAGCCTCCCTCAAATTTAGAAATGTTATTCATATCAAGTTGTTTGATGTAGCTTTCCCTTTGATGCCTATGGTGTATTCTAACTACCTTCGTGATTTGTATCATGGTTCTAGTAGCCAACAAGGGTTCATCATCATCAGATATGTTGGGGTAATAATCTTTATTTTTATTTATCTAATTATGATTATCTCATCTATGCTTCATTGGATATCTTGTATCTTGTCTTTGATTTCCATTTCTATCTTCATCTTGATCCCTTAGTGTATATCTATCTCTTTATCTACGTTCATCTTCATTAGAACTAGATGTTGAAGAGGAAGAGGAAGATGGTAAATTGGGAGAATCACCATCGATCCTATATCTCCCTCTATGATCCCTTGATTCATCTTTTCTAGGTTTAGAGAAGTCCTAGGCCTTGAGGTTCTCCTTGTTCTAGGACTTACACCATCTCCTCTAGGATTGTTTGCATTAGTTGAACATAGTCTTTGAATGTCGTAAAGATCTAAATGAGCATATGAGACCCTAATGTTTAGTGATTCATTCGAGTTCTCTTCAATAGAGATCCTACCATTTCTCCTACTAGTATCTTCATCATGTGATGGATTATTGACCCTATGTGAAGGAGACATATTTTCAATTAATAATGTGCGTGGCTTAAAATATTAATATTTTCTAAAAGATAAATCATTAATGCTTTAACAACAATCATTTATAATATGACTAATCTAGATAACTAGCACCATCTCCAACAATGGTGCCAATGATGAGTAGTGGGTAGCCCCTATGCCTAACCATACAAATCATAAGCATTCATGTGCAATCTGGTTGAATTCTATTAATGGAACTAGTGTGGTATCTAGATTGTTAAGTATTGATTGTAGGTCATTGTCTTCTCACTTAAACTAGTGGTAGCTTTGTCACATATGATTTAGTCCAAAGTGAGGCATATGATTATTGATGTTATGTGATCCTTAAACTAACTAAATAATCATGTAGAAATTAATTATTTAAACTAATTAATAATAAACAAATAAATCCTAAACTATCCTAAGGATGATGAAAGTCAGTTCCCAGCTTGTCGTACATGTCCTAAACTCACATACCCATTGCTAGGATTACTAAGTGTTATGCTACTAGGCAAACCAAGCAATAATGCTACTGGGATTACCAAGTGCATATGTGTTTATTCTCAAAACTAGTCGTGCTCATTTCGTCGATTGATTAACATGCATAGAAATGTAAATGTTGACTAAGTACATAGAAAATAAATTACATTGAAAGTAAATCTATTCTAAGTCAAAGTATTGCAATGAATAGAAATCAATCTTGATCTTATTGTCATTCATGGAATGTGTCTAGGTACAATGCCACTCAAATAAGATGTCATACAATAGACTCAAATCCACACTATGAGCACTTACTAACTATTCTCTAGGATTACAGAAAAAATTGCCAAAGTCTAGCTATACTACTGACTAAATGGTGTCAAATATGCAATAGGCACTTCCATATTTATAAGCAAATACAGGCATTGCATCAATGGGGATATGTCAATGTATTTAGCTGCATCGACAGGGATGTGTCGATGAGGATGCATCGATGGGGATGTGTCAACGCATCTAAGATGCATTGCTAGTTTATGCATCAATACATTTTCATCCACACATATGTAGTGATGCATCTAAGATGAGTTAATAGGGATGTGTCAATGAGGCTTTGTTGATGGGGATGCATTGATGAAGTTACCTAACATATTATGTCTCATCAATCAGTTTATCAACTCCATAGCTAGCCATGTTCTTCAATCCTTCATCAATGAGTTTTTGGTTACAACCAAATCTAGATAAATCCAGGGCACCAGCAATAAAGCACTTTCATGACTTCTTGGAAAACATTTTACTATACTAAAATGCCCTTTAAACTTAAGGATGTAAGAGCTACCTATCAACGAGCTAACTTTCATTTTTAATGACATGATGTTCAAAATAGTTAACAATTATTTGATGATTTAACCATTAAATCCATCTTAGTAACTAATCATGCTTCTAATTTAGATTAAGGTCCAACCCATTGTGATAAGTTTAACTTATGTTTTAATCCTAAGAAATGCATTTCTAGGGTCCTTACAAGTAAGATGTTAGGTTACCTTGTTTACCAAGATGTAATAGTTGTTAACCCTGATAAGGTTAAGGCTATCCTCAATCTTGCACCTCCTAAAGACATTTTAGATATGTGTATTCTACAAGGTTATCTTCAATTGATCCGTCATCTCATTTCCAACCTTACTAATCCCCTTCATCATTTAACTCATTTACTTTGCGTATCCACTTCCTTCATCTAGGACAAGAAGTGTCAAAAGGCCTTTGATTTGATTAAAGAATCCTTAACCACTCTTCTCATTCTCCACTCTTCACAATTCAATCAACCTTTTTACCTCTATATTTCCAAATTGAACCATTCCATATTCACTATGCTCTCACAAATATGAGAAGATTTAGTTGATCTTCCCATATACTACATATCTCATTTTTTTCTCTAACTATGAGACTAAATACCCAAACATTGAAAAGTCTTGTCTTTACCCTCAAAAAGTGGAGACACTATCTTCTCAATGCTAAGGTCATTGTTATCTATAAAGATAGCATCCTTAAGGTATTATTAACAATCCTTCTAATGACCATCACTTAGCTCTTTAAAAGACTTTTCTTATTGAGTTTGATGTTTGTTTTCTATCTCAATACTTAATCAAAGATCAAGCTATAGCTAATTGAATTTATTCTTTTGAAACAACTGACATTGTTTATAGCTTACACATTGATGCTAAGGATTCGAATACTATCCTTTACTTAAATGGAGCATACACATCCTTCAGATCTAGTGTAGCTTATGTCCTTATTATTTCCACTAAGCAAGTTCTCTATTAGGCTTATAACCTTGATTTCTCTTACACCAATAACATAACTGAATATAAGTCTCTAAGACAGGGTCTCTTGCTACCTTTGCAAAATCAAGACAAAACTATTACTATTTATGATGACTTTCAGCTCATCATAAATAAAGTTAATGATGATTATGATTACAAGGCTTCTTGCTTAGTTCTTGATCTACAAATGGCTAAGAAAGTTATCATTTCCTTCTTTGCTCATACTTTGAGGCACATCCCATATTCTAAAAACATGCTAGCCAATGCATTGGCAACCTTTGTCATCCATGATGATCCTTCTAGTATGCAAGATCAACTCATACAATCTGTTCGCTTAACACCAATCACATAATCTCCTAATGTATTGGTAAGTGCTATCGATACGAAAGATGATAATCAGCAATATACTAATCTTCTTCATTACCTCACAACTAGAGAAACTCCGAGTCATCTTACACCTACTCAAAAAGATGCTTTACACAAATGTAGCCAACATTTCCAATTAGTGAAATTTGTTTCTTCTATAGGTATTCTTCTATATTGTCTTAGTCTTGCAAAGTTTAAGATAGTCCTTGATCAGGTTCACTTAGAAATTTGTGATGGATACTTATGTTCACACTCCCTAGTTGCTTGCATTATTTCTTTGGGCTATTTGTAATTCACCTTAGCCAATGATACTTATCACCTAGTCAAGATGTGTGACACTTTTCAAAGGCATGGCTCTCTTATCTACATTCCTTCATAGGCACTTAACATGTCTTAGATCACATGGCGCTTTCAAAAATGGGGTTTAGATCTCATTAATGTTATTAGCCCTTCTTTATCTACTAGTCACCAATTCATTCTAACTACTACAAAATACTTCACTAAGTGGGTAGAAGTTATTTCTTTGCATTCCACCAAGTTCCACTTCATCTATCATTTCATCGTTGACCACATAATAGCTTGCTTCAGTGTACCTCTCAAAATTATAATTAACAACGAAACTCAGTTCAATAGTAACACAATAGCTGATTTATTTTTCAAGTATCACATTACCTAATCCTTTTCATCACCATAGTATCCTCAATTTGACGATCAAGCTGAGTCCACTAATAAAACTCTCATCCACTTTCTCTATATCATGGTTAATAAAACCCAATGCAATTGGCACATACAGCTATCCTATGTGCTTTGGATCTATTGTATCACTTATTGTACAGCTACTAGTTATACCCCTTACTTCATAACCTATGGTTCTAAGGAAATCTTACCAATTAAGTTCTATATCCCATCTCTCTGCATTGCTCTACATAATTGGTATTCAAATTAGGATAACAAGAACATGTGATGCATTGAGTTGAATCTTCTTGGAGAACATTGGTAAGCTGCTCTTCACCACTTGCATGAATACCACTTAGATATTCAATGCTATCACTCTAAACATGTTTAAGTCAAAGAGGTTCTTGAAGGTGATCTAGTTCTTCATCATTTTTTGAACTCCAAAGATACCAAGTTCTCTCTTAATTGGCAAGGTTCTTTCTTAATGGTTCAGTCTCTACAAAATGGCATCTACATTCTATTTGATCTAGAAAAATATTAGTTGTTAGATCTAGTTAACAGAAGTTTTCTCAAACGCAACTACATGTAGCCAATCTATAACATTGAACCTACTATCTATTTGGAATTGAACAAGTGTTTTTATAGTAGTAGTTTGCTTTCTATCAGCTCTTCTCTACTATGACAAGATACATACTATGTTAGAATAATAGGTTTTCTCTAAACCATGTTTTTCTTGCATTATTTTGCAACCCCCTCTCTTTTTCATATTCTACTATTTCTTTAACTATTTTCTTCTTATTTTCCTATGTTATTTATCTCATTCTACTCTATGTGATCAGCATAAGTGGTGAGGTTTTTGAGTGACTAAATGTCTTATTGCTTCATGTAAGGGAGATTGAGCATATGTTTGAGTGGGATGGGAAAGGGTTACTTTGATAGTATATATGGCATCCTTTTTTGGCCATACAATGTGTAGGATTTATTCATGTCCCACTTCTGCAAATAGCACCATCCTCATGATAGGTGTATGAGCAATATTCTCTTTTCTCCCCTTATTTTTTTCACTCTTTATTTTCATATAGTCTAATTTCTACTCTTTTGTACTATATTTCTCTCTTCTTCCTCTCATCCCTTCTCCTCATCTATTTTCATTCCTCTATATATTTAGCATCAATGAGGCCAAATAAGTATCTCTTCCCTGATGTAGTGAGGGAATGTTCAGTGTAGAGTGACATAAGGAGTGTGAAATTTTCATATGAGTGAGGTAAGGGAGAGGTTCACTTTAGAGATTTAGCCATATTCCACTCCTATGACACAACACCTCACCATTGATATATTGGTGATGTCCCTAATATGCTTTCTCTATGTTTTATTGTTGTTTCTTTTTACTTTTTGCTATCTTCCTTTCTTTCTCTATTCCTTGCTCTTTACATGTTCTACATTGGTGAGGCCAAACAAGTATTTCTATTTTACTCTAGTGAGGGTGTGATTAAGAGAATAAAGTGGGTTAGGAAGTGCTTTATCTACATTTTTCTATGTGTTCTTTTTGGGATCTAGCCACATTCCATTCCTATGACGTAGCACTCCACTATAGGTGTATTGGTGATCTTTCAGACTTTCTCCCCTATTATCCCACTTTATTTAATTCTCTTGTAGGTGGATACTAGCTCATGCCCTTTCTTGATGAATTCTCTTTTATCCTTTTAGTAATATCCATCAAGAGGAGGTAATGTTATACCCACTTTGGCTTTTATTTACATAAGTTAAAGTCTTGAGCATACAATATGGCTTTTCAGTGTTAAAGTTATCTTCAACAGTCTAGATTCAACATCTCTGCAATGTAGTTTTTGGATCTTTATCCTCAGCTTATTAGAAATGACATTTCATGTATTAGTAGTGTTGTTTTGACTCTTCTTCTATAGCTTCCAGTTTCAACATCTGACATTAGGTCCAGCGTCAATTTTATTTCTAGCTTTTAATGTCAAGAGTCAAATCTACTTTTGACATTCAATGCTAAATCTTACTTTTGCAACATACCAGATCTTTGATGTCCAGTACCAATCTTACATTTGATGTCCAACATCAATCTTCATATTCACATGTCAATGCTCCTATTTCAAACCTTCTAGAACATTTCGAAAGATTTTGTGAGTCCCAATGCATCATTTAGACATGATCTACAAGGCATTTTTGATTTATAAATAGGATGATACTCCTAAATGAAAAGGGGTTATCTTTTCAAACATTTGATTGGAATTTTCCATCATCAAGTTTTTGGGGATTTGCTCAGCATTCCTAGTTATCTCTACTAAGTGTAGGTAGCATTCTTATGATTGGCAATTGGGAAGCCTATTTCCAAAGACACTACCACTCTGCAGAATAACTACCTTCTTTTCTCTCTTCCCATTTCCATGTTGATGCAATATATCCCCTTCAAGTTATCCTCTTGACATAAGAAGAAATTGCTTAGAATCATGTCAACATACTAATTTGATCCTTTCCTCTACTTTGTCAGGTGTTGAATCTACAAGCATTCTTATCAAATTTACATTAAGTGCATGTATCAGAGAAAGAACGAGGTAACAATACTCCTTGTCAAACATCTCTAATCCCCAATATATATCCCAAAACATCTTTTTATAGGTTATTAGTCTCCTATTTGTATTTTTTCTTTTCAGCTTTTTGTCTTTGGTATCATTTAGATTTGCTATAGATCTAGCTTTTGTTTCATCATGTTCTCCTTTAATTTAACACCCTAACAAATTAGATTTGTTTCACTTTACATCTCATTGCCAACTATTATTATCTGCTAGCCACAGATGACATTTCATTTTAGATAGATCTACGTATAATCTCTACTCATTTTTTATTAGCTATTTCATGTCTGTACATTTCTTTTTATAGTTGATACTCACTAATGTTTGACAAAAGTGGTTGGCTTAGATTGTTGGAATTTTTCGATGATCTGCAAGTACCCTTTCAATTTAAGGGAAATTATTCAAATGATTAGTTTTCTTGGACTATTTGGTGGCCATGAGATTGCCTGGCTTAATTTCATGTTAGATTGTGTTGAATCTTGGTATTACGTCGATTCCTACTATGATAGGAACAACATGGGAGCAAGTTGTGCATAATTGGACTAAACAGTACTAAAAATGAGAGTAGTAACATTATTAGGAATTAGAATGGATGGGAATGATGAAATAGTGGGTTGAGGCTGAGGAATAGAATATGAAGGCCCAAAAATAAGTTTGGGAACTAGAAGAATAAGTGTGAGTTATTAACATTGTTGGGCGAATATAGGTTATATGATGGGGGAATAGAACCGATTAGGAGGCTAAGGGTAGGCTACCTCATGTTAAAAGAGACAAATCTAAGCAAAGAAACTTGTGTGATAGTAACATTGATATTACGTATGTGGTGTGATAGTGGATTGGAGTTATCAAGGCCCTCAATTGGTTGTTCTTCATCTTCATCAATTAAATCAACATTAGAGTCTAAGGCTTTGCTTCCTATTTTTCCTCTAATAGTGATGTTGGGATTGAGAGGTTGATCAAGGATATCCTTCATCCAAGCTTCTTTAATTTGCAAATGAATTTTCTCTTGTATCTTTTCTTGCTCCATAATAAATTTAGTAACCTCCTATGCTTCACTAACATTAAGCTCAATAAGATTGTCTAGATCAATTAGAATGTACTTTCGTATTACACTTTCATATTATAGTATCATTCTTAGCATTTCTAAAGAATGCATATAGCCAAGTTTTCTTTTAGTACAAGTCATCTTATGGTCTCTCTAACTCAATCCTTCAAAGAATCCTTGGTTTTTCCTCATGTCAATAAGTCTCTAAAGCTTGAAGAAAGTAGTGGTTGATAATAATGCCATGATGTGGAATGGACTTCTCATAATCATAGAGATATATAGGGCTATTACCAATACCTTGATCTTCTAGAAAAGGTACAAAAGTAAAAAATAAGATGTTAAAGTAGGTAGATTATGACCTAATGTCACTTTAATTGGAAGTATCAATGTAGCATCAAAAGTTATGATGTGCTATGTTGAAAGTAACTTAGCATGCTAACAAGTAGATTCTGTGGAAACAAAGCTTAATTTCTATCAAATTGACCTTTCTTCCAATGTCAAAAAGATGTTATGGTGAGAATCATCATAATGGGACTCACAATAACCTTACACAAAATGAGCTAGGTACTCCATGGCCATCACATGGTTCAAAGTTATACCTCAAAATCAAATGGAGTCTTCTAGATCATTAGAAAACTAATAATCTAATCCATGTTTTCATTAAATACAAGTTAGGAATTCAAATAATTAAGTTGCATGTAATAATAGCTAGAGCAAAATGATGTAGTGCAAGTAGATAATTTGCATGTTAGCAAGATATCTTTACCTCAATGTGTAGGATAAAAATTCAAGAAATAGACATGAAAGGATAATAAGAGTTTCAAAGAATATGTGATGTATTAAATATTAGATCTAGAAAAGAAAGCAAACTTCTAGATCCAATGTAACAAAACATGATGTGGAAAAATCCTTATGAAGCCAAATGAATAATAAGATCCTAAAATAACTAAATAGGAAAATAACCAAGAAAAAACTTGAAAGAAAGTAGCAACAATCTCAAAGATGCAATTAGGGGGTCAAAGATGGCTAATGTGGAGCTGTGTCATCTTATTTTTTCCTTAATACTTATGCCTAATAAAGATCTCAATCGAAAATAGAAGCTATTGCAAATGAGGAACTAGCAAAATAGGGAAAGGTTTTAGTTGGATTAATGTGTGGATCTAGATCCAAACGAAATCACCATGAGTCAACAGGACAACATGATGAGGATACAATATGCTAATAGGGAAAAACAAAAGGAAATTAGAAGCTTTAAAATGGCTAAAGTACTTAGAGGCTCTAATACTTAAAAGAAATTATTATTAAGATTGTTCTTGTCCAAACATTTTCTCTTTTTCTAAGATATCCAACCCTTTCCTGATTGAGGGTATGCTCCTATTTATAGGCTAGAAATGCATCATATGATGTGAATAAATGATGCATTGGGACCCATAGAAATTTCTAGAAGCTTCCAAATAGAAGAAATGATGTAAGAACAACATTAGATGTTGTAACTCTAAGTTAGGATTGACACCAGTTTTGGACTAATGGAATTTATCATGCAAACCAGAGTGTGATCTAATCATAAGCTTCAAAGATGATGTTGAGTGAATTGCCAAGAACACTTATGTATATCATTGCGTTCAAGAAATATTAAAGAGATTATAATACATATAATACAAATGAAAACCCATGTTACCATGGTAAGAGATAGAGAAAATTTTTATAATATTATATTTTATAATTTTTATGAATTTTATATTTATAAAGAACAAAGAAAACATAAATACATGTGCATTGCAATCCCGCTCAGACATAGGTGCAATGCTCATGTTGCAATTCCTCTTGAGGACAAGTGCAACACCACACATGAGATGTGATATATGGTTCTAACTCACAACCTTGATAGTCCAATACAATGTTGTATAGTTATGACCTTCTTGAATAAGGATGAATTGTCATAGCTTAATCAAATAAAAATTAAATAAATATTTTTGTTGTTTTGATGTTTAAGGCATAAATGGTGAAGTAAGAAAAAACCATGAGCTTTATTCACTGAGTAAACACTAAGCTTCACATCGATCAAATGGTTCCAGGCTACGTAAGTGTTGGCACATTTCTACCATTTGATAGAACAGTGATGGTCATTGCTAAGAAATATTCAATTCAAAATTCAACTCCAATATTTAAGAGCTTAAAAAGATTTTGAATCAACATGAAGGCTGAAAATTTGCTCTTATAAAATGAGGTTCAAAAGCAATACATCTCAATGATACAGGTGCTTATGCCAATGATGAGAAAGCTTTGGTAACCAGTCAACATAAAAAATTTTAATTACATCGCATGGCATTACCGGCCGGTTATCAACCTTTTTAGAAGATGTATTGGGATATGGGGAATTATTTTTGTTGGATATTCATAACTCAGCTCATGTTCTAAAACATACTTGGTATGCTTTAAATCCTGCTTTCAGGATTATTTAGATTTGTTTCAATGAGAAACCCAAAAACACAGGTAACGCTAAGTATTAGGATTGGACCTAAGTTGAATTCTATTAATTAAAACTCCAGAAAAAGCACAATTCAAAGAAGGGGGTGTGGGAGATCAAGAAGAAGAAGACATTTCAAGAATTATTGTAAGATGGCTTAATAAAGACATCAATTCAGCTGCTTTGTTTTAATATTGTGAGTTCATTTCTTCTTATTTTGTTTTAGTTACTTAGTTAATGATTTAGGTAGTATTGTGTTTGGCATTTAATTTTGGGATTTTTTTTTCTAGGTTTTATTTATAGCTATGTTTTTGTGCAATATTAGACTCCTATTAAGATTTTCCATAGAAGAGCTTATGTTGTTGAAAAGCCTCAAGAGCAATTTAATAGTAATGTCTTATTGTTTTGAGCATAGAGAATTTAGGAAAATCTTTGATACTTTAATGGGACTGAAATAACTTCTTTATTTTTAAAGTGTATTGCCTTTGTATTTCAATC
>MNCI01006016.1:380242-434730 GCA_015680685.1 Gnetum montanum
TCTCTATGGGGGAAATTAGGAGTAGATTAGTAAAATTGTGCTTAAATGTTTTTACACAATTTTATTTGTTACAAGGAACATACTGATGAGTAGCAAGGTACCCCTACACTCAACCATATGAATATGAGCGTTCACGCACGATCCGGTCGAACTCCGTAGATGGGCTAGTTGTGGTATCTAGATAATTACACGTTGATCGCAGTTCGTTGTCTTCCCAGTTGGACTAGTATTTGCTTTGTCACATATGGTTTAGTCCTGAGTGAGGTGTATGATGTGGTCCTAAGCTAGTGCTACTCCTAGAGGCAATGGAAAAAAACTTTGATTAACCTAAGAGGGAATGGGAGAAGAGAATCTAAGCTAGCTTAAATGCGATGAACATCCATCCTTAATCATCCGTACACATCTTGGACCTTGTGTACTACTACTAGGATTACCAAGCGCATGTCCTAGGTATGCTACTAGGATAACAAGTAGTCACACTTAAATACTCGTGATTAAGTCGTACTCATTCCGCATTTAATAACAGGGATAGGAAATGAAGATAGAGAAATATTAATTAAGAAAGCAATAAATAACAATAACAATAAGTAATTAAAACTAAGTGAATGCTACAATGATGAAGTAATCTCGATCTTTATTGTTGATCATGTGCGTGTCCAAGTACGTCACACTGGAATAAAGGTTCCGTACAATTACAATCATCACACTGTGGGCATGCATTGGGGAAAGGGTTTAGATGAACTAAAAAATGACAAAAAGACTCTACTCTAATGCTAACTTAATCCTTTTTCCTATGTGCCTAAATGTGGTATTTATAGGCTTACACAGGAACCACAATATTGGGTATCCAATATCGTTATCCAGGCCATGATATCATGTACCCGATATCGAGGGTTCGATATCAAGGGTCTGATGTCAAGGGTTCGATATCAGCTCCTAACAAACCACGATTCATCACATACTATAGGAACTATATAAACAAAGTGATTAGACAAAACAGGAACCTTCAACAACTCACAGTATTTCACTAAGTTAACTGAATTTCTTTTATGATATCCAACTACAGTTTTTTACACAAATTAACCATTTCAACATTCACAATAGAAAACACATACACATGTCTAGTACATTTCATAACTACTAAGTTTATTTGGAGGTATCTAAGCCTTGGTGTTGCAATAGACTAGCAAGCACCTAAACCCTGTTTGAAGAACACCTTTGATCTCGTGAACCCAAAGGTCATGAGATCGTGAGCCCACCAACATTGGTGGTTTAGTCCCCAAATGATTGCCAACAGTAAGCAAGTTAGTACTTTGATAGTGCCTAACCGCACTTGTGAAAGTCATGACTCAAAAGACATACACAAACAAGAAAAGGAATCAACTTATCCAAGGGAGGAAGATCTCTTCATACAAACCAAATGACAAAAGCTCAAATGAAATCAAAATTATGCCTAAGCTATGTGTGAGAGCTCATCCTAGAGATTTATAGTTTTTGCATGGGAGTGAAAGAGATTTGTCAATACCTAGGAGTCAATGAAGGCCCATCAATGCAATCCAAGCTAATTCAGGTCACAACATAGGCAAAGAAGACCAAACTAGGCTTAGTAGGGGGTGCATCAATGCCCCTATGCTAACATAGGGGGTTTGCTAATATAGGGTAGTTAATGAACACCCTCCCTAAACCACACTTTGCATTAATAACTTTAGTTAAAATTAGAAATTAAGAGAGCATGCTAAAAGGACCAAAGGACATCTGAATGAAACCAAAATTGTGATAAAGAGTTTGGAATCATGCACACAATCTTAAAGTATGACATAGGATGCATCTTAAAAGATCAAAAACCTCAACCAAATATGCTAGACTACAAACATAAGGCACATGAAAAACTTCATAGTTCCAAGGCATAAAATTGACATACAAATTACCACTAGATATATCATCGGTGATTTTATTTTAAGCACCTTGATAAAAGATGAATAATAAAATTTTTAACCAATACAATTTATGCCAAAGAGAATGGAATATGGCTAGTTTGGTACTACCACTTCTTGGTTGGGTTGAAGCATCAATGTCTATATGTGTGTATGTGAGGATAAAAAAATGTCTAAACAAAGAGAGTAAGAGAGAAAAAAATGAGAGAAAGAACATGCATACATGAGTGTGTGGGAAGAGAGAGTGTGTAATGGAGTGACTTTGAGCAGTAGAAAATGCACATTCTTGATGGTAACTCTGAGAAAGGAGTATATGTTCTTGATGATCACTTTGAGTAGGAAGCACACATTTTCTCTCATGAATTTGACTATGGAACATGCATTCTCTTGTTGTGACTTTGAGTAGGAAGCACAAATATATTAAGAAAATGGAATATTCCACAAGTCTCAAAAGGGGGAGGGAATGCCCAAGGGTAATTGTCATAGTAAGGCTAAAGTCCCCAATATCCTTACTCATGCTAGTGCCACTAGGCATGGGGAGTGATTCCTTCAAGGTACAAAGTAGTTTCCCTTTGTATGTAGAGGATCGACTTTATGCTCTTACATAATTGCTAGAGAAAGAGGAAATAGCTCACATGTAAAGCAAGTAGATTTTACTTTAGGTTAAAAGGTCGATACCATTTGCATGAAAAATGGCAAGCTTTTCTTCCTTAACCTAAATTGCATAAGCATTCTTACATCTCAATTAGATGTCAAGTTGAGTTTAACATTTGCGCTTTATGGTTGATGACCCTAGCTATTGAACCTTCTTATCTATAATTATTAGATGGTCTTTGAGTTACTCAATACCCTCAGTATCGATATTGCTCTCCATGATTGGAAGGTGTAGGAACAAAGACTTGAGCTCTAAGGATGTTATTTTTTTTTAAGTAGTGAAAAGTGTAGGAAAAAATGCCTTGTTGGTATATTGAAAGATGTTTTTCTTTTGGAACAAGGATCGGAAGGAATGTAAAGGTCCTTGTTGATTCCATGTTATCTTAATTACCACCAAAGAACTAAATGGCCTTGATTCCTTATGTGCTACATCACAAGGATATGTAGATTTGTGGAGGAGCTCTGGCTTTAATGCTTTGACCACTGCGCTTCTTTATGGAACAAGGCTTAAGGCTAGATGTGTTAGAGTAGGAATACATCTTAGCTCTTTTAGGGATATGATGTCTTATGTGTATGCTAGTGCTCTTAAGTATGTTGTATGTATTACATTGGTTGAGTTGCTTATATGATTATATAGGTGTCCTTGTGACACTTTTAACTAACAATGAGGTGTAAGCCTAGTGGTAAGACTCTTGATTTAAAAGCTTCAAATCATGGGTTTAATTTTGGTAGGCAATGTTAAGTTATAAAGTTCTAATTAAACTAAATTAAAATTATTTTAGGGTTTCAACACCCCCTCGTGACACTATTAACTTTGGACTAACATGTAACATGTGAGTTGTGTACTCACGTCGTGCTTGTCAGTTCTTAGGGACATTAAGGTGTAGTCCACCTTAAGTTTTCTTTGGAACACTTAGTAACTTTGGGACTATTGGGTGATGCCAAGCAGTGCTTCCCTAGAATAATGCTTGTTATAACAATCCACTAGTTTCGATTACCTTGGAAACTATTTTCTTAATGCCATATTAGAAATTTTAAATTTCATTGTTTCTTCTCTCTCTAAACTAAGATTTAATAAGTTGCTACTAATTTTGGATTAAGTTTCTCCTTTTCTCTTCACTAGTCAGTTTGTCAAGGTTGTCATCTAGCTCCCTATCTTTTTATTATTGCTACACATTTTCTTTTACAAAATCTACATTATGATCTACAGAGGAATTTCATTAAGGAAATTTTAATTGATTATTAAGGTATGTAATTACTTAACATGCACTTTGCAAATGATTTTTTTATGATCAACAGTTCTCTACAATATATCAATAATTTTTTAGCTAGAGTAGAGAATTATGGCATATTATCTGACTCTTGGATCAATTGGTAAAAAGTTGTTTATTGTAAGACCAATATTGATGAGTGAACTACTCTCAAGCATTGGAAAATCTTGAAAAAAGATTGTCTCCAAAATTTTGAGAATACATTTTTCTTGAGTCTAATCTTACTATTTTGGGGAATTATGTGTTTCATAAAATTGAAAAGAAGTTGGATAAATGGAAAGAAAAAAAGCTCATCCTTGTTGAAAAAGTTTTAGTTCTTAAGAAAATTCTTTAATCAACTCATGTTTATTACTCTAGTTATTGGGCTCCTTATAAAACCTCTTATAAGAGTGATGAGTGGCGAGGTACCCCTACACTCAACCATACGAATACGAGCATTTCACGCACGATTCGGTCGAACTCCGCAAACAGGCTAGTTGTGGTATATAGATAGTTACTCATAGGTTGTAGTTCGTTGTCTTCCTACTTGGACTAGTATTAGCTTTATCATGTATGGTTTAGTCTAGAATGAGGTCTATGATGTGTTTCTACACTAGTACTACTCCTGAGTATGATGGAAAATAATATTAATTAAACTAGAAGAGAGAGAGAGTCTAAGCTAGCTTAAGTGCGATGAGCATCCATTCCTTAATCATCTGTACACATCTTGGACCTTGTGCATGACTGTCACTAGGATTACCAAGCGCATGGCCTAAGTATGCTACTGGGTTATCAAGTAGTCACACTTGAATGCTAGTGATTAAGTTGTACTCATTCCGCGTTACTAGGAGATCAGGGTGAAGAGATATTAACTAAGAAAGTAGTAAATAATAGTTAACTAAATAACAATTAAATAAATAATTAAGCTAGTGTATGCTGCAATGGTGAAGTAATCTTGATCTGTATTGCCGATCATGTGCATGTCCAAGTACGTCACACTCGAATAAGGATGTCGTACAATTACAATCACCACACTGCGGGCATGCACTGGGAGGAAAGGGTTGAGAGGAACTTAAACTTAAAAACTTACAATAAAATATAAGAACTAATGCCAAAACCAAGTGTGCCACCTTTTATTTATAGGCTCACACAGGAACTGCGATATCGCGGCTGCGATATCGGGGGTCCGATATTGGGACCTGGTATCTTGTATTAGGGCTTCAATAATAGGGCTTTGATAATAGGGCTCTGATAACTGGGCCTGACAGACCATGACTCATCATACCCCCATGACTGAATAAAAACTCATCCTCGAGTCAAAGAAAGTGAGAACAAGTTTAATTGATTACACAGTGGATAGGTATGGGATTATTAATTGACTAGGAATTTATTCATGCTGCAGTGGAGGATTAAACAAAATTTGGACACAAACACAAAAGATAAAACTTGTGGAACTCATGGGATTCCCGGTAGTGGTGGCTCCTCCATGGGTGGCCTTCCTTTGTTCTACACGCCAAGCTTTTGAGATTGATACCATTGAAGAAGTGAAAGCCATTTCTTCTCTTTTATCCATAGATTATGAGCCATCCATGCTAATGCTGCAATGTTTGATGGAGTCGGCACTTTCCATGAACGCAGCAGCTGTGGGAACACTTGATTGGCCTTGACATGTCATGCTGCAAATAGTCGTCGTTCCACTTCATAGGTTTGGGCCCTGACCTCTCCTTCTTTTTCTTGGATAGATTATGCAGTAACAGGAGTTCTATGATGGATGTTAAATGATTATGCCTCCTGCTCTACATGTTTTGCATGAAGTCCTTGGCCTCTGCCTCCCCCTGGTCATTCAGTTGCACCTTGAGAAGGTCCTCCTTATTGTCCTCTTTTACGGGCCATCCATAATCACATAAAGATCAATTGTTAGTAAGGTTATTGAAAGAAGTTCAATGATTTCATACCTTACTCATTGCCTTTAATAAAGGTTGAATTCTTTGCTTAGTGTGATTTTAGAGGTAGAAATGTTTTTCAAGGAAGTTGCCCTAAAATTTTAATGTTGGACCTGGTTTGTTTAGGTGATACATAAAAGGACCTGGTTTTGAGGAATGTTTGATAAAATGATGATAAAGGAAAGAATAGATTTGGCAATGAAGTACCTGGAGGGTATAAGGTGATGTGGTGGTGTGCAACAAGTACAAATTGCAAAAGTCACACAAGTGGGTCCTCCCCAAAGTAGGTTCCAACCTATAATGCCCTTGTGTAACCACACCTTAAAATGTTCATTGGCACTAGAAGGGTTAAATGCAATCCACACCGGTTGCACAAAACACACACATGTAGATACCACCAGAATGAGGTAAGAATTCTATGCTACACAAGACACGAGCTACAATTACATGAACAGCTAGATGAGACAAACTATAGAAGGGATTGTAGAGATTGGGACATGAGGTAACTGACCCAGGGCATAATGAATCTTGCGTGTAAAGCATGATTAATGTGTCATTAACTTGTCGTTCCAAGATTAGGACCAAGTCCATTTCTTTGATTAGTGACATTGCATTGTTTCATCCCATGATGAGCGACTATGAGAGTACCATAACAACAAGGTGTATGATCACTTGGCATTTTGTTCAAGGGAGGAGTGATTTTTGCTTTGTGGCACATTTGTTTTTGTTTTTTGAATGCTGAATCCAGAGAAGCCACCAACCTTTAGGCATGGATGCATGTCTTTCCAGTGGGACCCCCTAGAATAGCATTGGATTTTTGAGTGCCTTTTGATTACTCTTACTCCCATTTTGTGTTAGATCTACAAGGATCTTAGTACAACCACATTGCGTGATAACTCTCATAGACGTTACCAAAGAGAATTTACAAGTCCCCTTGATGTCACATCCTAATCATTTCCTCTTGGTCCATCCTTCTTCATTCTGGGTACAATGAGCAGAAAATTAATTTTAAGTTTTAAGAATGTTAAGAATATCACTATACCCTTGAACAGAACCTCTTATTTGTAGAATGGATGAGTAGGTGTAATGGGCTCACTATCCACATAATTGATTGTTCGAAACTCGATAACATAGAACACACCTCAACCAATGAGCCACATGAGTGTCTTATTCGAAGATGAGATTACTTATAAAAAGATAAAAAGACCAAAAAGACAAAAAGACCAAAAGATAAAACAAGAAGTTAAAAGATGAAAAACTGGAAAAAGATATGACTGCGTCTGGACACTGAAGGAGAGGGATACTAGAACGAACCCTTAGGGTTAATCAAGAAAAGATAAGACAACGGTAAATCTCACACCGAACAAGACAAAGATTTCTTCTTCACATAAAAGCACTTCACCACCTAGGACTAACATAAGAGACAGTCAGCGGCATAGTACATGTAATCAAGATCCGCTAGTTGCTCAACAATTTCGTGTGGTATATACTCATCATGATGAGTATGTACCTGACTTTACCTTTATTCCCCATCAAGATGAACAACTGCATTGGAGAGACTTGGAAGGTAACATAGTGTTGCCTTCAGATCAATCAGTCCCCAACATGCTCCTTCATGTTCTCTCACAAATAGGCATGTCATTTTTGTACGTAGAATATGTTGCATGCAATCATGACATAAGGGACTACCATCCCACAGAAGCGCAACATCAAAGGGACTTGCAATAGGAGAGATATCATACATCCTCGAAGGGTAAATGGCCCCATAACGCTCCACATGTCTTAAGTGAAATTGAGGGTGGTGAACCTGCTTCAACAGGTTCCCCACCAAATGATGTTCCTCCTCCTAACAATGGTCAGGAGGTGGTGTATCAGAACCTACACTCCACGATTCACAACCCTGATTCTGATACNTATCGTAATCACAATCGTGGCCAAGACCACCGAAGAGAAGGTAGAAAAAAACATCATGGTGATGGTTCTCCTTCTTCTTCACCTTCATCATCACATTCACCCTCTCCTTCAATATCTAACTGCAGTCATAAGAAAACCAACCATGAGGATAAAGGTAAATAGAGTGAAAAACATCGACGAGATAGTCGAGAGCGAGGACAAGGGCACTCTAAGGAATCAAGGCATAGAAGAAGGGAGAGTAGGGAACCGCATAGACACCATAGATGCTATGAACGAGATGACCACGAAGAACCCCTACTCACAACTAGAAGCATGCTAGACATAACAGAGGCCATAAGAGTTCCCACAAGGCACCAGAAAGATAGTAGGATCAAGAGGTTATACATGAACAACATCCCATGGTTTGAGGGGGGATACAACGTTGATCCTGAAAATCACTTACAAGCATTCCATGATGCATGTGCCTTGCAGAACATAGAAAACGAATGGCAAAAACTGAAGTTGTTCCCAAGGACACTAGTGAAAGAAGCAGAAAGCTGGTACTGGTCCTTAGAATCGAAATCCATTCAGAGGTGGAGTACAATGTTAGAACTGTTTAATGCTAAGTACCAAACATACTCCTGAGTGTCTAACCTGCGAAAGTAAATCCAAGGATGGAAGCAAGGAAATCATGAACCCTTGGATGCTGCCATGGGCCACTATTACGCACTGTTACATCGTTGCCCTAGCCATGGTTATTCGCAGCAGGATCAACTACCCCATCTCGTAGATCGACTTAGGCATGAAACAAGAAGGACCCTTGGGATGTATGCCCAAGGAAGGTTATCGGAGCTTAGGTCTCATCAAATCCATAGATTGCTAGAGCAAGTAGCCAAAGAAGAAGGTGAGCTACAGAAGAGAGAAAGCGCAGAAGAGTACAATCGAGATCGTTCCCTCTGAAAAAGGGGAGTGAGATTCTTTGAGGAGGAAGAAGAGTCACCACTAGAAGAGATGGTGAATAAGGAAAACTTTGCCGCTCCAAAAGTTAACAACCGAAGTATTGGCAAAGGTAGACCAGATGTGGGACTCCCTAGATAGTAGGTTTGAAACTGTTCTTAAGATTGTAGAGGAGTCTAGAGAGCAAGGTAGTGACCATAATAAAAAGAAAAAGAGAGAAGTAGACAATGCACGTAACAAGGGTAAGGGAAAAATGGCCATCACCGAAGAGGTTGTGGATTCAGATACAGACAATGATGGTGGATGTGAGATATGCCAATATGACCATCCTAAGGGATGTTGCCTAATAATCTCACATCTACAAGAGTCTGGGGTGTATGCACTCAACCCATGATTTAATAAATGGCAAGCACCCCAATGGTTACCTTATCCCCAAGATAACCCAAGGCAGTTCCACCAATCTTCAACATATTATCCAAGTGGAACTCAACCACAACCTGTTGAGCAACATCAACAGTGGCAATACCCATAGTCAGGGGGGATGCCACCACCAAGGCAATAATACCCCTACCAGCAACTAGACCCATATGACTACTATGTGCAGCATCCAATCTCTCCGCGTGACTCTGTTGGTCACGCTACACCACAACATCACTACCAAGCTCGTGAGTATTTTAGAACTCCTTCTCCTAGGGGAGATAACCCACATACATACAACCCTACAGTTGGTTTTGACAACCTTATGAAGAAAAGACCTTTCTTCAGAACCAACAGTCCAACCAAGCCCTCACAAGCACAAGCGATTGAACATCTGAACACCTCCCTATCAAATAAGGCTTCAGGGTCCCCTTCAAACCAAACACCGAGTTCAATACATATGGTTATGTTAACACATGTTGTTACTGACTGGAATAAGGTGGGCCACCTTTCCAAGAAATTCTCTGATCCTAGAAGCTCCCTAATTTATCTCCAAGTCACTAGGAATGAACCATGTAAAGCTCTTCTAAACTTAGGTTTCGAAGTCAACTTAATATCACAAGAGATGTACAAAGCCTAAAACCTACCTCCATTAAGGAAGAGTAATATTCACTTAGAGCTGGCCGACTAGTCCATCACTATCCCTTTGGGACTGGTGAAGGACATTGTTACCATTGTGTGTGGGTGGTCATATCCAGCTAATTTCCTAGTGATACAAGTGAACAATGATAAAGGGGACTTCCCAATAATAATGGAAAGAGCATGGCTAAGTACTATAGATGCACTCCTAGGGATTCACGATCTTTCCCTGGAAATATCCAAGAAAAACACTTTTGGAAAGATCGAGAAGAAGAAAGTTCCATGCATCGCATACAGTGACACAGGGTGCAATTGCGTGTAGAGATCATGGGTTATGCAAAGTTTAGCATTGCTTGCATGCAATCAGTGTGCACAAGACATTAATATACAAAAGTGCCTATATGCAGTAGCCACACGACAAGAAGACACCCAGTGGCTGATGGCTGATCAAGAGAGAAACTCACTAACGTGCATGGAACGAACTGAGGGAATAACTAGTGCTTATATTGAAAGCATAGATACACTAGAGCAAGTCCGTTGCCAACTTCTAAGCCTTAACCTTGAAAAAATCAACTGGGGGAAGTTGGAAATTCCTAAAAAAATTAAATAAGAGCCCATAGATTTGAAACCATTGCCCACCGGTCTAGAATATATGACCCTCAAAAATGGAAAATCGGTGATCATCAATGCAAGACTTATTCCCAAACAAAAAGAAAGACTGCTAAAAGTGATAAACAAGTGGTCAAAAGCCTTTGCCTGGTCATACCCCGAATTAACTAGAATAGATCCTAGGATATGCCAGCATAGGATTTACACTGACCCCTCCATGAAACCTCAAAAACAACCGCAAAGGTGATTGAACCAAAAATTGAAGCAAATAATAAAGGAAGAAATAGAATAGCTTCTTAAGGTTGGGTTCATATATCCCATTGCTGATAGCGAATGGGTTAGCCCTCTGGTGATTGTACCTAAAAAGAGAGGCAAATGGAGGATGTGTATAGATTTTAGGCTACTGAACATGGCAACATTTAGGATCACTTTCCATTGCCATTCATTGACCAAGTCTTAGACACCATAGCAGGGCATCGCTGCTTTAGTTTTCTGGATGGCTATAGTGGATACAACCAAATACGAATAGCTTTAGAAGATCAAGCTAAGATAACATTCACCAGTCCTTGGGGAATGTTTGCATATAAACAAATGTCTTTTGGCTTGTGCAATGCCCCTGCCATGTTTCAACACCTAGTTCTAAGCATATTCCAACAGCAGATAGGAAATGAAGTGGAAGTTTTTATGGATGACTTGTCCACTTATGGAACAAGTTTTGATCAAGCCTTGGACCGATTAGAGCAAGTGCTGAAAAGATGCGTAGAAACCAACTTAAGGCTCAACTGGCAGAAAAGCCATTTAATGGTCCAAGAAGGTGTAGTACTTGGGCATAAGGTTTCACATTCAGGGATCGAATTAGACCCAGATAAAGTTAGGATCATCCAAGGAATCACTCATTAACCGAAAATTGTCAAAGACATTCGGTCATTCCTTGGACACACTGGCTATTATAGGAGATTCATTGAGAACTTCTCCAATATTGCCAAACCATTGGTAGAGCTAACAAAGAAGGATGCACCATTCGAATGGACCAGGGAATGTGAACGAGCATTCCAAACTTTGAAACAAAATCTTGTAGAAACTTCCATTCTACAAGCTTCTAACTAGTCCAAATCGTTCCATATAATGACTGATGCATCCAATTATGCCTTAGGAGCTATACTTACACAGTTAGATGACCAAAAACGTCTGTACTACATCCACTGTGCAAGTAGGAGTATCGTCAGTGCACAACTTAACTACACAACTACAGAAAAAGAATTAATGGCTGAAGTATTTGCACTAGATAAGTTTAGGCATTATGTGTTAGGTACAAAGTGTTCATCCATATGGATCATAGTGCAATCTGGTTCCTCATGAACAAGCTAATGGTTAGCCCTCGTATTATACGGTGGCTGGTAATCCTACAGGAGTTTGATCTAACAATGATCGATCGAAAGGACACCGAGAACGTAGTTGTAGATCATTTATCTCGGTTGCACTGGGACAACAAAGAGGATGAATATGTAATGTCTGATCATTTTCCTGATGAGGCCCTCTTTTTCGGTGTAGTGAATAACCAACCCACGGAAACAAACTAGTATAGTAGCATTCTCACCTATCTCCTTACTCAACAAACATCACAAGAGCTGAACTTTAGGAAGAAACAATAGTTTCTTCATAGAGCCAAGTACTTCATGGAGATCAATGAACAACTTTACAAAGTATGTCCTGATGGCTTGGTTCGATGGTGCCTACTCGAGGAAGACCAACTGAGAGTTCTCCAAGACACTCATGAGGGCCCTTGTGGGGGTCACTATGCAGGGAGACGAACAGCTATTAAGATCTTGCTTGCAAGATATTACTGGCCAACATTATTTCGAGATGCCCATCAATTTGTCCAATCTTGTGAGTGCTTCCAACATGATGGGGGAATGACTGCTAGAATGGAGCATCCGCAACAATGGATTCAACCTTTAGAACCCTTTGACATTTCAGGAATAGACTTTATGGGGCCCATTACACCAATGTCCAATGGAAAAGCTTACATCATAGTTGTTGTAGACTATCTAACGAAATGGGCTGAAGCAGCAGCTGTTACAGACTACACATCATCTACAGCTACATGATTTGTGCAACAACAAATCATAAATAGGTTTGGTGTGCCACATGCACTTATTTTGGATAATGGAACATACTTCACAGGTGTAACTTTTCGAAAGTTAATGCAACGCTTAGGAGTTGAACATAAATTGACTACACCTTATCACCCCTAGGCTAATGAACAAGTTGAGGTCACCAATAGGGAGATAGGCGAGATTGGAGCACTAAACTAAATGATGCTCTTTGGGCATACCGCTCCACTTGGAAACTCCCTATAGGCTACTCTTCCTATGAGTTAGTGTACAAAAAGCTTCCAACACTTCTAATTCAAATTGAGCTCTATACACTATCCATGGATTGTGACCTCCACCTCGATCTTAATCTAGCACAAAAGCAAAGGTTGACAACTTTAAATGTGCTAGATGAAAATTGATTAGCTGCCCTATCATCAAATGTGTTGCACAAGGCATATAACAAGCAACACCATGACTTGAAGATTCGAAAGGTTAAGTATCAACTAGGAGATAAGGTTCTCTACTGGACCCCCACACATGTGCCACAATGCACAAAATTTCAAACACTATGGGAAGGACCTTACATTATTTATACAACCTTTCCTTCAGGGGCCATGACCATATATAAACCTGAGAACCCTGATAAGAGATTACTAGTCAATGTGCAATAGACCAAACCCTTCCATGAACTTAGAATGGCCAATGCACATAATGCCTTTGAGAAGGGATGACCTTGCTCATTATTTTGGATCTCCCCCTTCCAACTCAGTTATGGGGGAGATGGCCACCTCTGCTGATCAATTAAGGCCCTCAGTTCTTTTTTAAGTTTTTGTTCTTGTTTTTGTTTTGCAACATCGTTCATACTTTTTCATTTATTTGTGTGGTTTTTTGTGTTGTTAGGTTTGTCACCTAATAAGTGCTCCTAGTGGTGGTATAAACTGTATTCTATTGATTGCTAATGTTTGGTTTCTACCTTTGAGTTATAATGTTGATACTAAGGTATGGTTCTTTTGATATAACTGACAATAAGTCCATGTCATTCATACATTCATAAATTTCTATGGTCTCTCTTGGCTTGGAAATGTATAGTCACTTTCTTTAAATCATAAAATTATCAATGAATTGATGACTGGGCATTTCTCAAACTGAGGAAGGACTCAAGGATTGAAAAGGGTGTGACTTCAAGGGGATTTGATGCATTTGTGTTGGCCATTCTCTTGGGTGCTTGGATTTTTTCTTCTTGAGTTTTCCTTACTATTCGGACATTGCTCCATTGTTGGGAGGCTGAGCTAATAAAAATAACAAGTCTTTGCATGGTGTGGTTCTCGCGCAAAAAGAAAAAAACAGAGAATTCAAAGCACACCCCTTAGACAAAATAATCATCTGGGCTACAAGCACTAGTTATGGAACTAAACAAATATGTTCCCTCTAACTAAGACCCTCTCTCACTTCCTACTTTTCCTTTTCTCGTTTCCTCGGAATGGTGGTGACTCTTTGGCAGAAGCATTCTTACTACTTCAAGTGGATGGACTAGCCAAGTGTATTAATGCGAAGTCACTGGATGTGGATTGTTTGAGGCTGGATTTGGAATTAGATATACTAAGTCACATTAACCATACATACACAAGGGGCTGTACACCACCTTATTCTCGGGACTCCATTCCAGTCTCTTCTCCTCATCATTCTTTCTTCATTTTCCACCTCATTGCCGGTTGTATCGGTAGTCTATATTTTGGTTGATGCATTGTGTTCTTGTTGGTAAAATCTTGTGGTTAAGACTTTAACTCTTGCTTCCAAATGAAATTTCTAGAGCTTACGGACTCTTTGAATGTGGGATTGTCAGGGCATTAAGGGCATGAGCCTGCTTTGGGGAGGACCCATTGGCATTCCTAATTGGTGCATCAGTTAACTTATTTCCCTTAAACATTATTGCAATCAACATTTATTTTGTTCATTTCCACCTCTAACATCCATTTTATCAACATTGCTGTTGTTTCTTTTTCTCCATCCTTCTTATTCCTTATATTTTTCCATTCTATCACTATCGGAGGATTGCTCTTAGTCATGGGGGTCTTGGCCCAATTTTTTCAATTTTCTCCTAACCCCTACACCTTTGGTAGTTACCAGTGTTATACCTCTAAAATCCATATTAGCCATATCATAACTCAACCAATGGATCTTACACCGAGGCAAGGTATTAACTATATTATGATTTACTTATCCTTGCTCATATGTGACTGTGTTGTGTGTGCAAATGGCAATCATACAACAGTGGACTAGATCTAAAGGAAACAGTTAAGATGGACTGGTGCTAGAATAGTTGTGCAAGGAACAGGACTGATGGCGTGGTTATGGATGGACAACGGAAGGTGCAATCCTAGCGTTGGCAGCAACACATCTTCTTTTTCTTCTCTCTCAGCTGCCAAATAAGGCTAGATGTCAAATGTATATAGTATTCATTCTTGTAGTCATGAACACTAATATTGTCATGTATTGTAATGATTAATCCATTCACGTGTCACCCCATTCACCGTTAGTATCATTCAAGTCAATAATCCCATACCTTCCCAATATTTTTGTAAGGAACTCGAGGATGAGTTTTCATTCAGTCATGGGGGTATGATGAGCCGCGATATCGCATACGCGATATTGTGTCCTACCTCATCTTCTATAAATAAGAGGCGGCTTCCCTTGTTCAACATAGTTAGACTTAGACCCTTAGCTAAACTCTTGCAGTTTTACCATTCTAGAGTTGGAATAATTCCTGTGTGCCCGTAGTAGGAGTCATAGAGTGAACAGATCTTTATTCGAGCAATTTATACGTAAGCACACATTTGTGCACGGCAATAAAGACGAACTTTATAATAAACCTTGCAGCATACAGATTAAGCTAAATAGTAGTTAATTATTGTTGAATGCTTAAATGCTTTCCTAGTTAATTAATCTCTCTCAACCTTTGACTCTCCTAGTTAAGTACACTCAGTACAACTGCTTTGAGCATGTGTGTGGTGCTTGGTAACCTAGTAACGATTAGCGTTTGGTAATCCCAGTAGTGTTGCACTGGTTCAGGATGTGTGCAGCAAGTGGAAACGGATACTGGTGTTAGGAATAATTAGAACTTAGCTAGTGAATAGTTAATGAAAGTTAGTCACTTAGTTCTCTTCACCTTCCCCTATTAGCATAAGACATTAAAAAGGAAAAAAGTTATAAAAATCATATACCTCAAGCTTACTTAACCATACAATCATGACAATACAAGTAAGTTTGGGAAGACAATGATTGATTAACCTTGAGTGTTCCATTAAGGCGCATAAGCACTTAGTCCTTGGAGTTTGACCGGATCGCGTGTGAAACGCTCGTATTTGTATGGTTGAGTGTAGGGGTACCTTGCCACTCATCAAAGAGAATTGATCATATTATCCGTTAGTTTCTTTAGTCAGCTAAGCAACATAAAAAAGGTTTTTTTAGAGTTGCTTGGAATATTTGCACTAGTAGTAAGAAATATAGAGGACTTAAGCCTCATTAATTGTTATAACCAAAGTATTTTTGTTGCAATAAAATGGGTTGCAAAGTGCATTATTGGAGAAAATGTTTGGATGCTCTTTTTTCAAAATAAAAAACCTAGGAATGATAATAGTTGGTCTTTTAATAACTTTCTTCACTATTGATGAGCCACGATATCGCATACGCGATATCACATCCGCCATGCGATATTGCGTCCTGCCTCATCTTCTATAAATAAGAGGCGACGCCCTTAGTTCCACATAGTAAGACTTAGACCCTTAGCCAAACTCTTGCAGTTTCATTATTTCAGAGTTAGAATAATTTTTGTGTGCCCTTAGTAGGAGTCATAGAGTGAACAGATCTTTATTCGAGCAATTTGTACCTGAGCACACATTTGTGTATGGCAATAAAGACGAACTTTATGATAAACCTTGCAGCATACAGATTAAGCGAAATAGTAATTAATTATTGTTGAATGTTTAAATGCTTTTCTAGTTAATTAATATCTTTCTCGACCTTCAATCTCCTTAGTTAAATACACTCAGTACGACTACTTCGAGCATGCGTGTAGCGCTTGGTAACCCGGTAATGATTAGCGTTTGGTAATCCCAGCAGCGTTGCACTGGTTTAGGATGTGTACAGCAAGTGGGAACAGATACTGGTGTTAGGAACATTTAGAACTTAGTTAATGAATAGTTAGTGTAAGTTAGTCACTGAATTCTCTCTCCTTTCCTTTATTAGCAGAAGACATAAAAAAGACAAAAAGCTATAAAAATCACATATCTCAAACTTACTTGACCATACAACCGTGACAATACAAGTAAGTTTGGGATGACAATGATTGATTAACCCTGAGTGTTCCATTAAGGCGCGTAAGCACTTAGTCCTTGGAGTTCGACCGGATCACGCATGAAACGCTTGTATTCGTATGGTTGAATGTAGGGGTACCTCACCACTCATCAACGATCTTCTTTTTCCTCAGCCATTTTTATTCTTAGTTCTCTAATTCTTAAACAAATTTGAAAGACATGATGCAAACTTAGTCCATATTGGACTTACAACTATATTATAGTTTCAAAAGATATGGTTAAGCAAATTAGCCATTGTGGGTTTCTTTTAATAAAGGAACTTGGGCTACTAATGCATCTAGATTGTGTCTCACTTGGAGTAGATTTGGTATCATTGTAGTTTTTTGTTTGTGTATGCATGATAGATGGATTACTTGGAATGAAGCTTCTAGCCTTTATGGTTTGAATAAAAAGAGGAAAAATAATTTTGAAAAATTAATTTCTAATTTTGAGAATTTATTGAAAGTTGATAACAATTTCCATTAGGCTTTTCTAGATATTTTTTGGAATGATGATAGATATGTTGTTTCTTTTAATTTGAAAGTTGCTTATGAGATTATTACAAAGAATGATTTTATTCATAACAAATTCAATAAGGCCTAGAAAATGCAATGATCATTACACTTTTGGATGACGAAAATAAAAAATATTTGGAGAGCTCCTATATTTCCTAAAGTTCATATTTTTTTATGATGTCTTGTTCATCAAGGTCTTCATATCTGCACTAATCTTAAAACATATGGGAAAATTTTCTCCTTAATATCCTCTTTGTAAAAGTAAAGACTCATTTTCTCATGTTTTCTTAAGTGTCTTATTGCTTAGCATGCTTGGAAATGGACATCCTAAATTTGTAATAACTTTCAACTAAGCATCAATGAAATCATTCTTGGTGATCAGCTTGCTTTGTCTACTTCATTTCTTTGCATTTGGAATTATCTTTGACTGCTTATTCTCTACTCTATTTGGAAACTTTGGTCTGTAATTTTTTTTAGTAGCAAGAGCATAACTATGATCTTTCTTTAGGTGTCAAATACCATACTCTCAAAGATGTTTCTTTTCAACTACAACTTCAAGCAAAAAAGCTCAACAATTAATTTGTTTTTTACAATATTAATTTCTTTTTATTTGGGAGGCTCTAGAATAGGAAGCTTCTAGCTTTTGTTGCTATTTGTTCTTTATATCTATAATTGATTTATTCCTTTTTCTTTAGAGAGAGTTTTCTCTCTCTTTGCATGAAACCTTTTAATAAAAAGTGAAAACCTATGAGGGTGCTCCTGAATAAGGGCAAAGTTTGATTCTTTTCTTATTGTAGAGGAGAGGGTTTTTTAGGATTGGTTGTAAGGATGAGAACCTAAAAACACATCCCAAAACGATTAGGCTTTTTTTCAGACTCTCTTCAATAATCTGATGTATTGTAAATTTTGTATTTGTTTATATGATATTATATGTTTTGTATTTGTTTATATGATATTATATGTTTGAGACCTTGGTTGGTATCCCTTGGACCAGCCGGCTAAAGCTTTGCCTGGATCTTGCATCCCATTTTGTGATTTTTCCATGTTTTAGGATAGCGTTATTGAGTTTCTCTTTAAAATAATGTGTGTATATAAAGGGTTTATTTAGCAGTTTGCACGATGGATCACCCTCAGAAATAACATGTCAGACAGTAAAAGGCGGATAGCAGACACTTGAAAGAGGGATACTTAGCTACGAGCCATCGGATAATAGCAGATTATTCCGGTCGAGTCACTGGCCGTGTTAATTCGCATAAGTTTTTTGTACAAATACAAAATTCCATGCAGGAAATATGAATATTTTCTCGCTCTAATTCTACAGCGTTGGAAGAAAGGCAGTTGCCCAGAACCCCAGTAATATGTGACAACAGTTCTCGAATTCTGGTGGAACTAATCATCTGCTGTTATGAGCAGCGTTCAAGAGCTAATTGACTGCGAAAATGGATAGCTTGTCATGAAGTAGATTTAAAATCTTCCTTGGCAAGTAAGCTAAGATCCAGGCAATTATTAATCTCTGTTTTCATTGCATCTATCTTAACTAAATAGTTGGTCATTAGAAAAGATTTATACGAATCTGGTACAAGCAAGTTCTTGTTGGTTTTTTTTTGAACTAACAAAGTTTACCAGGGTAGATTCAGAGCAAAATGAAAAACCAAACATCTAGAGATCGAACTGTCTTGAGAGTTACTGCAGAAACTGATCTGGATATCGGTTCATCTTGTCAAATTACGTGCGGCGAACATTTTAAACATGGGACACAGACAGAAGCTTTTCTGTACCTGGGTACCTCAAATGGCAGAATTTTCTTGTTTTCATGGAACGCTTCAGCTAACTCTGCTTCACACCCAAACCTTAGTTCGTCGAATTCACACTCCTCTGAATTGGATGAGAATAAACCTTCCACAGAGAAGAAATTTAAATTATTAACAGCAAGGTCCATAAGCAATGAGAGTTTGAAGGCGATTGTGACACTTCCTGAGTCAAATCAGGTGGTTGCCCTTGCAGGAGACCTCGTCTATTTGTTTGATGTTCGTCTAATGGAGTCCATTCATCAGCTGGGTTTCACCAGAGGAGCATCTGCAATAGCCAGGAGAATGCTTACAAAAACCAGAAAAGAGAATGCAGTGGGAATTGATCTTATGAAAGGAGAATTGTGGTCAGAGTCTAAGAAGTTTTCAGAAGAACCTTCTTCCACTTTTTTTAGGAAGATCAGTGGAGCCGGTAGGATCAGCAGGAAGGCATCACGTTTACATCCAGTAACTTCAATGGGGCATGACAGAAGCAGAGCTCAGAATACATATTTGGCAATTGCTTGTGGAAATAGATTGCTTTTATGTGAAATTTCATCTGCAGAAGGCAGGGATTATAAGGAAGTGTCTTGGGACAAGCTATCTTCAATGTGGATGAATGAGTTTGGAGGTGCAAATAATTCCAGGATAAAGGAAATCGATGGAGTTGATGGGGTTTTGACCATGTCATGGCTTGACAACTCAGTGATTGTGGGCACTCACAGTGGATACACTTTGATAAATGTTATGGATGGGAATTTGAGCCCAGTATTTTGTTTTCCTGATACTCCAGGATCCCCATTACTAAAATGCCTTTCTATGTATGGTGAGGTGCTTCTGCTTCTTGACAATGTTGGCATTCTTGTGGATACATCTGGTCAGCCTTCTGCCGGGAGTTTGCTCTTCAAGTTTCAGCCTGAGTCTGTTGGATGTTGCGGATCATATATAGCCGTGGCAAGGAATGGGCAATTAGGGGTCTATCACAAGGAAACAGGTTTTAAGGTTCAACTGTTGTCCCTGGATGGTCCAGAGCATTCTATCATTGTAGATGATGAAGAGGGTAGTTTTGTTGCTGTCATTAGCAGATCAAAGGTACTGGATGCAATGTGGTATTTTATCTCTCTTTTCACCATCAAGTAGTTGATTTTATCTTGAAGTCTCATGTTTCGCAATAAGTTTTCTACTTTGGCTGTAATCAGAATTTGATTCATTCAAAATTTTATCATTGTTGTTACTATGGTGCACTTAAAAATAATTTTCTGTATCTCTACAGCTAAATTTCTTGCAAGTAGTTCCTGTAGACGACCAGTTAAAGGAATTGTTGAGGAAAAAGAACTATGATGAAGCAATCTTTGTGGCAGAGGATTGTGTAAGAAAGGGTGAAGGAAATGGTGCTAACGAACGGCTTGCTGTTGTCCATGCACAAGTGGGCTTTCTCCGCCTTTTTGATTTACAGTTCAGAGAAGCGGTAGATCACTTCCTGCAATCAGATGTGATGCAACCATCAGAAATCTTTCCATTCATAATGGCCGATCCAAATCGTTGGTCATCACTGGTTAGCATGCGCTGGCTTAATATGTGTTATATCTTAAAAATTGCAAAATTCATCCTAATTTTTATTAGTCTTGATATATTTTTAGTTGCAGGCATTTGTGCCTTACAATAATTCGAAATGTTTTTGTGCATGTATTGTGTGTGTATTTTCTGTTTTCTTTTGCTTTTTTGCCTTTTTTGGGAAATCATTATCTGTTTAGTTTTCAAACCAGGCATGTTCTTGTAGTGCTTTAGAATATTAATTTGTATTGTTTGCACCAGGTACCAAGAAACCGTTATTGGGGTCTCCACCCACCTCCAAGACCTTTAGAAGAAGTGATTGACAATGGCCTGTCAGCGCTTCAGAGAGGATCCTTTCTTCAAGAAGCTGGCATGGAAAGCAGCAGCTTGTCTCTTGGCCAGTCAAATCTTTCAAGTCTTCCCAACCGAAGTATGTTACTGGAGTTGGCAATTGAAAATGTTATTAGGTATGCATTCTTTTCCATTTCAAGGACTTTCAAGGACTACTATGCTGCAGATATGATTTTTTGTATGGAATTTCTAGTGATTTACTGTTTGACCACTCTTTCATACACCTTTATTTTTAGATCTCTTAAACATCAGAGTAAAGCATAGTAGGCATTCTATTCCTTAAGAAACTAATATGCAGATGCAGAAGTTTGTTTAAGCTGATTTATTTATTTTTTATTTTTCTGCTAAACATTCATCAAATTTTTGTGATGGCAATTTAACACTAGGTACCTCAAGGTTTCTCGAAACAAGGATCTAGAGGGTCCAGTGAAAGAAGGCATTGATACACTCCTTATGTACCTGTATAAAGCCCTAGGGCAAAAAGATGAAATGGAGGAACTTGCTTCTTCTGAAAACTTCTGTGTTGTAGTACGTTGTTTATTATTTAAGTCAAATAAGAACACAAGTATTCACAATGTTGAGAACAGCAATATTTATGTTTTTATTTTTGGACTTTGAACTTTCATAATTCGTTATCAAGTATGTTTGGATGATAAAACAAAGCAAGGAATATGCTCTCGAGTGTCTCTAATTCTGTTAAAAATACTAACATCTGGCTTTTATGGACAGTGCAGGATGAGTTAGAATCTCTGCTGGAGGAGTCCGGTCACTTAAGGACACTTGCCTTGTTGTATGCAAGTAAAGGATTGATAGCACAGTCGCTAAGTGTTTGGCAAACTATAGCACAAAATAATTTAGCTCTTCCTATTCAAAAACCTTTAAGTTATTGGAAAATAGGAAAACATACATATTCATGGCAGGAAAAGCTAGCAGCTGCATCTGAGGCTGCAAATTTGCTTGAAGAATCATCTGATCACAAGCTTGTCCTCGATCATTTGTCCTGGGTTTGTTTAAAAAATTGTAAAAATTCTTAATCTTTTAAAATCTATGAAGCCAAATGTTTTGTGGTTATTATATGCTGTTTTCATATTTGCAGATTTTGGAAATGGATCATAATATAGTTGTCAGGGTTTTAATTTCAACAAAGAGGCAAATAGCTCTTCCACCAGGTGCAAGCTCTTGTTCATCGCATAATTTATAATGCTAAATATTTGTTTAGATATTTAATAAAAGAATAATGGAGGTATTTCGAGGAGGGTTCTTTCCTCCTGGGACTTGCAATTTAAAAGTTTGATTGTTCTTAAATTATGTAATGATTTTCATGACTTATTCTATGACTTAATCAGCGAGCTTATGCTGTGTTGAAACTGCGATCTCTACTAGTTGTGGTTATTTGAATCATGATATTGCCTTTAAGTCTCTATCAAATTAATTTTCTAATCTTGAAATTATGATATGCCATGCAAGTTTCTAAAATTTGTAGCCCTAATTAACTAGCCTCCTGTAATTTTTTTTGACAAAAAAATATAAATTGTATGACAATAACGTAAGTGTGTGGGATTGATTTCAACTTGCACAATTCTGTTTTCATAATTTTTTTAGTTATGATATCATAGCTAAAAAAGAGAAAAAGTTTCTAGCATGTATATTCTGTTATTAGGTATTCATTATTGATGCTTTTCAAAGTGCATCATCCTTTCTTAGAGGAATCTATTTATTCATTATTGTGTGCATACCAACTGGAATTTTGTTTTAATTTATGTCTTCTAATCCAAGTTTGTTGTTATTCTTTATCTTGCAGATGAGGTGTTTTCAAGCATTGAGCCATCTGCAATTGATGTCCATCAAAGGTATTTTTTTTAAGAAATTAATTTTTTATTATCTTGGAAATTGATTGTTTACTTTCTCTGAAAAGCAGCTTTGAAGAATTAGGCCTTAAATTTGATTGCTTAGAATGTTGTATTTTAAACATTTTTGCTTTATTGAAGAGCTATACACAGGTAAGGTCACTCTACCTCATATATTTGTTTACACCATATATGATCTATTGTCTTAACCTGACTTCTTTAATTCATTTTGCTAATAGTTAGTATCCGGTTCATTTTCCCTGTAGCTTTTTTCTCTCCTAATCGACCTCAAATTGATTCATTCTATCAACATGCTTTTTCATAAGTTATTATGCTTATAAAAGATCTAAAGCAGTGTTATTAATGTTATAAAACTGTTTTCCTTGGATGAGTGATCTGTTGATTCTTATTCTGTATGATCCTTAGAAGAGAGTGCAATCTAGGATTTTATTCATCATTATCTTGGTGCCTTTAACCTAGCGACAGCGGTTAACCTGTTAAGGTAGGTGAAAGATTTCACAATGATTTAATATGACCAGTTGTTTACCTAATGCGATAGTTCTTGAACATATATTTTTAGTTTTTTACCATGCCCCCTGATGGTACATGTCTCAGCATGCCCCTTGGGATTGAAGCTATGAGTTGCAAAACACAAGCTATATTCTCTAGCCAAGTGAGCTATACCTCACTGATGCAATGCAGAATTTTATTATTAAATAGCATGAAACCTGACATGTTACATAATCAGATTGGCATTCACATCTCTTGTAGCATATCACAACTCGTAGCACTGGATTGAACTTGTTTGGTTGCTGCCTCAACTAATCAATTCCTTTTGAGAAGCATGTCCAAATTCCTTGAGCTTCTTTTAACCTTTGAGTTTTGTCCTTGCTGATTGCACCTTTTTCTCTGTCGTTTAATAAAAGCTATACTCAAGGCCATGTAACTTTTCAAGGTCATGTATTCTTCTATAAATCTTGGTTCACATGTCTATTTACAAGAAAAATGCAAATGTCAGCTTTCACATAAAATTTCATTCTATAATTCTGAAACCACAATTTTCTTTTAGTACATCCTAGACCCTGCGTATCTGTTTGACAAGTTGAGTGTCAGCTATTATCTTTGATACAATTCATTTCTCTCTCTCTGTGTCTCTGTTTCTGTTAACAGTTCCTTGCATTTCTTATATATTTCTTTCATGTTTGAACCTTTAAGACCTTAGAATATGACAAGGTGCCTTTGTGCTTGTATCTGGATTTGTAAAGTTTCAATTCTGGTTTATTTTTGCCAATTCACCTATTGGACAGGTTGCATTTGGTTGTCTTTGGACATTCCAAATTGCATAAAAATTTTGATTTAAGCCTAACGAAGAGTCCCAAGTGTTTGGATGTTGTAGAAAATCTAATAAATTTGAAAAGAATCCCTTTGGTTGCCTGTTTCATTTGCAAAACCTTGTGGAATTTTTAGGAACATCCAATGGCCATAAACTACAGAAAAAGAAAATTAAGAACACTTTTCTGTTCTTTATTAACAAAAAGAAGGAACTTGTTTTAGCCTAGATTTTCTTTCTTCTATGCCTCTTGTTTGACTGCACCTTTCTAATAACAAATGCATATTAGTTTTTTAATTGTATTTTTATAACCATCACTTCTGATTATTCAATTTGCATTTGCCAGGTACTTACAATGGTTGATAGAGGATCAAGGATCTGATGACCCTCAGTTTCATACATTATATGCTCTTTTACTTGCAAAGGAGGCACTTGACAGCATTGATGTTGGAACATTGACAAAAGACACAGGTCAAGATGCTTCAGGCTATATTGTTAATGCCCAAAACTATGAGCCAGAAAATAATTTGAATGAAAAAGTGGGAATTACTGTTGATGAAGTCACATCTAAACCAGTCCGGGAGACGCTGCAGTCATTTTTATTGTCATCTGACAAATATGATCCTTTAGCAATCCTTGACCTTATAAAGGATTCAGATCTTTGGACAGAGCAGGTAGAAATTGTTTTGCTGACATTTGTGTATTTTCAAAATCAAAAGAGAATGATGAAGTGATGTTCTGTTTGTATAGCAATTTTGACATAGTAACTAAACAAATATGGAGCAATGTATTGAATTTCAGATCTTACTCAATTTTATAAGGACATGTACATTGATTTTTCCTTCCTAAATCCAGTTGATTCTTTTTCTGATTTTCTGCAGGCAATCTTGTACAGAAATCTTGGTGAAGAGACATTGGTTCTTCAGATTTTAGCATTGTCAGTGAGCCTCTCATACCTTGTTTGTACTTGAAAGATACCTTTTTAAATTAGGATTATAGCATTCACTTTTCTGAAATTACTGTAATATGTCAATGGCACATGAATGCATAGATATTTTTCCTGCGCTGCATTATTAATTTAGACTGATACTTATATGTTAGACATCCTTGTTCTTTGCAGGAAACTGGAAGACAGAGATGCTGCTGAGCGCTATTGTCAAGAGCTAGGAAGGCCTGATGTTTACATGCAGTGAGCATAGACTGTTTATAACTTTAAAGGTTTTTGATGAAATAATGGCCGAAAATTGGTAGCAAGAACTGATTGTCCTTATTTCTTATAGATTGCTTGACATGTACCTTGATCCTGGCGAAGGGAAAGAACCAATGTATAATGCTGCTTTACGCTTGCTTCATTGTCATGGTCAATCATTGGATCCACTTCAAGTATTAGAAGTATGGCAAAAGCACTTGTCTTATAGTTTTTATTTTTGAATTGGTAACTATTAGTAAAAGCATGGAAACTGAATGCTCTAAATAAATCTTCTAGCATCTGTTTCCATATTTTTCCACAGTGAAGTGGTAACAAATAATTTGAAAATTGTGTTAACATTAAATTTTCAAAGGATAATTGTTAGCTGCCTAGCATTATCTTTAATAAACTTATTGTAATTTTACCTATGAGGGCTAGCACACCATCACAAGCTGCATTATGACTTATGACCCATTGATGAGTCATCACAATTTCCTGCTATTATCTTACTACGTCAACTAGATCTTATTGTCAAAATCTAAATTATTGCTAGCAATGTGTTATTTGACGGTGAGTCATGATTTCTGTTTCTGCTCCATGATTCATACTTCCAATAGGTCTTTTTTGTTGATAAACTGCGGATGCTTCTGCATCAGATGGATTTATTTTTTTCTTTTTTTAAATAGCACCCTATATTTGTCTCCAGTTATGAAGTAGCGGTAACACTATATAAGCTTTTTAATTAAAAAACTAGGTGGCACTTCACAAAGTCTTGTCTTTGCTAGTTATCTTCATATCGGAACAGGGTTTGGCCCATCAGAAATATTTCTTTAACCAAGTTATTCATGGATACTAAACTGTAAACTTTTGACATGACTGCTGATGCCGAAATTTTAGTCACAAATATGATCCACTGTCTATGCACAACACCTAGAAAGCACTCACAAGGGACAATTTAGGGTATTTTGCTTATAGGTATGACTTGCCCGGGAATAGTTTCAATGGAAGAGTTAAATGCAACCTCTCCTAGGTAATCAGTTATTTAACTCTTTTGTTGAGACTATTCGTGGGCAGGCTGTGCTTATAAGCAAGGTGCTTTAGGCTATTCCTTGCAAAATGTGCTTTTTAGGTATTGTGTATAGAAATCTGATTATTTTCATGACCAAAATTTCTGCATCAATACCTTTTCTAGCACTAGGAGGGCAACCATTTCGGTTTTCCTTGACTAGCATTTATTTCTCTAGTTTTCTGCTCTTCTTTAATTTTATTTTTCTTTTTATACATATTCAATAGAAAAAGTTAAACAAAATTCTCTTTTATTATCAACCTAGTTTATATGGGGATCTACGGTATCCTCAGACCTCAAACTAGGAAGGCATCTCAACGAAATCTCCTACCTGAACAATTTCCTAAATTAATTCTTACCAAGCCTAGGGCAAGACACTTTCCATTTGTCAACATGGCTAACCTCCCTACTCCATCATTAGTTAATAATGCTTTTAGCTTCCATAACTTTAAGGTAATTCCAAAACTTCTCCAACACACTTTCCTTCAATCCTGTCTTTAATGATGCTCAACACCTCCAAAGTTTCAAAACATTATTAGGCATACATAGTGTTACCCAACACAATGTAGCATATAGATCATATGTCACCAACTTTTGAGGAGCAACAACCCAATGGTTCCTTATCCCGTCCCAAACTCATCAATATATGGAATGATTTCAAGTAACTTCACTGGCTTGCACAAGTTGAATGGAGAGATGATCCAGAATTACAACTTGAGGTTCCTTCAACAACGATCATATGTCCCAAACAAAATGTGCCCACAACCAGAAGGAATTCTGAATTTCTCTCTCCCCTATCAGCTATCAAGTCAGATCCCAACATAATTGATCTACAGGGTGCAACATAATTGATCTACAAGGTGCTATGATTAAAGCGATTGAACTTAAACAAATAACCTTTATGAATTCTCTCCAATCTTATTTTGGAATCCTTGGTCTTAGTCCCGAAGCCTCAGTAGCTTCAACACCATTCTTGCTCAATCCTCCACTCCTCAACTTCCTACCAAACACACAAAATCCTGATGCTTTCTCTTCATTATTTCCCCAATGTCTTGGCCTAAATGATGACCATTTGAAGGACTTAATCCAATTTATTGTCAATCCTCCTTCTATAGCTCATATTCCTATTCCTAAGACAACCCAAACATTTAGCTTACCTAAAAGGCTGAGATTCAACCCCTTATAAATTGAGTCGTAACCATCCAACAGAAACTTTTTAACAAAGTGATTGAGTTAAAATGTAACAACATTAAGACAAAAGATTAACATATTGAAACAAACTTAGGAGAGGCAACCCTTGGTGAATATTGTAGGTTGCATAATATTAGGCGACATTATGAGAAAGCTTGCCCTCAGTTTTAAGGCTTTTATGGAGATATAATGCAGGAATTACATAACAACCAAAAGGGTAAACCCCGTTAATGATTTTGGAAGTCCCTCACAAAACTGAGAATGAACCAGTGGCATCTTTTGAGCAAGTCATGGTTAACAAATCTACCTTTGCAAATGCACGACTTAGGAAAGTTAGTGACATTATCAACAGCACTAGTAAGCCAAAATGGAACACCTATATTCCTCCTAGTTGGCAAAATAGTGGCAGTCAAATTGCTATATCTCAATCACATTCTAGAACTTTACAAAATCATAGTCGTCTCAACCAAAACCAACTTGAGCCTAGGAGTGAAGCAGAAATGTATGATCTCATAGAAGATTTGGAAAGAGCTAAAGCAAATATATTCATGGATGAACCTTTGCAATTCAAGGAAGCAAAGGATGCTATACATGAGTTGATTAACAAAAATAAAGACAAAGGTAAGGTTTCCATGCATGAAAAACAAGTTCATTTTGTAGATGGAGCTGGAATCTTTGAAACTGTGATACCCACTTCTCATAGTAAGAAAGACCAACGATCTTTCTTAACCACCCTTGTTGTATGTGAGAAAAAGTTCATAATTGTTTGATGGATTCAGGAGCCACAGCTAATGTAATTTCCCTTGAAGTTATGTAAAACCTTGAGGAGCTCAAATAATTCTACAAACAAGAAATGTTAGGTCAAATGTCTGTGTAGTAGGATTACTCAGATGTCCAAGTTTGCGTTAAACAATATCCAGATTTTATTTGTCACATGGACATCTTAGTAATGGATGCGAAGCTAACTTAAGGCATGTTTTTATCATGTACCTTTGGTGCTTAGTTTGGAATTTTCTTTAGATTTGACTTTTTAGAGCTTCTTCTTCTAATTAAGGGAGGATCTGAACTTGTAATAATTCTTAAAGAACCCTTCCATTGTCAAGTGGTTACAAGCCCAGAAGGATTTCATGTTACATCAACTGATCATAGTGTAACCTTCATTAGAGTCATTAATCTTGATTTTGGAGAATATGTAATAGGAGAACGCTTGAATGAAATAGAAAATTCTTTAACTAATATAAATCCACATATCCATACTAATCTCGTTTCTTACTATCAAGCCTACAAGCAAATCAACGCTTTGCCTTTCCACCAACATGATGGGAAAACCTTTTTCTTTAGTGACCCCACTATTCGTAAAGATAAAGACATTAGTGAAATTCTCACAGTTCAATCCTCAAATGATAATCTGATCTATGATGACGATAGCACTCTTGATCAAAGAGCCTGCTTTTCAAATTTCAATAACTCAAACACATGGTTACTTAGGATTAATGGAGCTTCATCAAAATGTGGATTTGATGTTGAAATTATGTTAATTCCTCTTGGTGAAGCCCCAAAACATAAGGCCATTCATTTTTTGAAACCTATAACAAATAACAGGGCCAAGTATACAGCCTTAATCCATGGGCTAAAATATGTCATTTACTTTAAGCTTTTAAAGTTAAGAAAGTACAATGATTCACAACTTATTGTAATCAATTCAACGATGTTTATGGGAAGATGATCTAAGTAGCTGAGAGTAGAATAGTTTCATCCTCACAGCCATAACATTTTGGATATGCTGGATGGTTAGCGTGACTGCATTGTTGCTTTGTTGTGGTTGCTGTTCCACTCCTATTGCTATTTTGTTAATTATAATTTGCTAAGTTCCTAGTTCCTTTTCCTTTATATCATTATTGTATTTTTTTTATCTTCTACGATACAAAGTTATCTAATATTTTCATGCTTAACGTTTTCAAGTTATCAAATATTTTTTTATTTTAATTATTTTCAAGTTTGAAATATACATATAATTCATTTAATTAGTCATTTAACTGTTCCATTGAGACTATTCCTGGGCAAGCCATGCCTATAAGCAAGCTGCCCTAAGCTGTCCCTTTCAAAATGTGATTTTTAAGTGTTGTGCATAGACATTGGATCGTCTTCATGACTGGAATGTCTGCATCAATGATAACTATCATATAGATTTGCTGTGCATACTGTGGCCTGGTTGTCATTGTTTACAAAAGATAAAAAAATGGCTGTGGCAGAGTTGCCTCTGTTTTTTAAAAAGTCTGATACAGTGACTTTGCAGCATTAACTGGTGACACTGCAAGACTACAGATTTTCCTTTCTCCAATCTTTACCACAGAGCACAGACCATAGACACAGCCTCTCCTTTTTTAGTCTACAGCGGGTAGTGATTGTTTGCAGCCAGCACCAATTTGCTTGCGGTGCCTTTCTTTCTTGGTATTTGGTATTTGGCAGAGAGCAACTAATGGCAGTTTGCTTGCTCTCCTGTGCAATCATGTTTCTTTTCTGTGAAAAATCCTATCTTAGATTTTAGGTTTTATATTTTGTTATTGAATCAGCATTGAATTGAACATATTGACCATGCTTTCACTCCTTTTAGGCTTTTGAGCTGATGTAGAATTCTGCTGGAAACAGAAAACAGTGGTAAAATGAAAGAAAATAAAAACGAGTAACAGCACATTGGGATTTATGTGGAAAACCCTTGAAAAGTCATGAGTAACGGAAAAATCAACAGGAAAGTAACACAACGTCTGTATTAAAGCACACAAGGCAAACTAGTCTTCAAGTACAAGAAGCATCCAGGCTCAATAAGCACACCACAGGCATACGAACCCAATCAGCATAATTTTGTTTTGTGGTGGATAAAAGTATCAATGATTGCAACCTTGATAGCCAGCTAAGACCACCTCGATCAAAGATAATGTATAACCTATAGTAAACTGCCTAGTATGCGTATTGGCAACAAAATTTGCATGAACAGCACTTTTAGCCTATAGAGTTCCTCCAAATTGTAGCCTATAAGATTGAGTTTCATTGAATATTGTTGAATCCACTTCACTACATTCATGAATCTACCTACAATACCAACAATATAAGCTATCTCAGACCTGGTACAAACCAGAGCATACATCATTGAAATAATGGCATACTTTTATGATACAGTTTTCATTTGTGCCCTTTGCTCTCATGTTCTAGGAGTCACTTTTTGCTGGCTTGAGACAAGGGGCAAGGGAGTACTAACCACTGGTGCATCGAACATGCAGTGGACCCTCTTGGGACCATTACTGTCAGTGGAAATATTTCTTATTGTTTATGAGAGGGAAAAATGTTCTTTTCCATGTAACCTGTGAAATAAGACTTAGGTTGAAAATACTAACTTTTCCTCAAAAAAAAAAAAAAAAAAAAAAAAAAAAAAAACCTTGTCAAATAAACACCTAAACAAACAAAACTATGAACAAATGGGAAAACAAAACAGAAACAATAAACTGGAAACAGAAACAATAAACTGGAAAAAGCGAGCGATTTTGTAAAGAGGTAATAGTTAACTTTTACATTTATGTCCTCACCATCATCTAAGCTTTATCCCAACTATATGGGGTTGGCTATATGAAATTTTTTCACCATTCACTTCTATTACAAGCCAAGCATTAATACTGAAATCTTGGATATCTTTCTTTATGCTTGCAAACCAAGGATGCTTAGGTCTACCTTTTTGTTGTTTTCCCTAAACTTTAATAAAGTGGCCGCTTTTAATAGGTGCATTCTTTGGTCTTCTTAGCATATGACCAAACTATTTAGGATGACCGAACTTAATCTTCTCCTTTCTGGTTTCTACCCCTAAACTTCCTCTAATAAGTTGATTCAGTCTTTACTAGTTGGGTCCTAGTGACATCTAACATCCATCTTAGCATTTGCATATGTACCACATGTACACGTTGAGCCTGATGCCTTTTTTATAGGATAGCATTTTGCACCATAAAGAACCAAAGGATCATTGACTTCTAGATTGGTGGTAAATTTATAGTCTCCTCACCGTTTTGTATAGTTTTTCCATTGAAGGGAGGTTTTCTAGAAATATGCAATGCCAAAAAGAAAAAAAAAGAAAAAAAGAAAAAAAAGGGGAAACATATTACGATTGCAGATGCAAAATCTTTTTAGCAAAAGGTACATAATTTGTTGAAAATAAATAAATTTGCAGTTGAATTAAAGATGAAACTACACAATCTTGCCAGTTTTATAACAATATAGGAGTAAAGCAAGGCTGTCCTCTTTCACTAACATTTTTATTGATGAACTAGAAGATTGGGTTAAAGAGTTATCTACAAATCATATCATTAAAGTGGATTAGTCATGGAGACAACTTTTAATCTTTTCAGATGATGTAGCACTAATTACAAATCCAGAATAAAGGTTAAAAGCAATGTTGCATCAACTAGAAAAGTTCTACGAATGTACAAAAATAAAGGTGAATGTCAACAAAAGGCTAATTTGTGAAACTAATAAGAGAGATTAAACTTTCCAGCTAAATAAGAAAAAACTAGAGATTGTAGATTAAACTGTTAGACACATTTGCTATACTTGGGATTTATTGTTATTCATGTATTTTGCACAAGTTAATTTGTCTGACAAAACCTTTGGGTCTCTATAGGTGTAATAGAATTTCAGTTTCAGTTTCAATTTCACAAAGCACAGCACTAGTTTTTCACCATTTCATGCATCCTGCTTCAATTTTTTTTTGTCACATCATTGTTAATCATATTGTCTATTTGAACAGTTGACCCCAAGTATCTGAATTGCTTACATTAATTTCTTAGTTTTGAATTTAATCTTCATAACTTCACTACTTGTTATTCCATTAAAAATGTATTCTACGTGTTTTTTTTTACTAACACTAATCCTCAACTTCTTTGATTTTAGTGTACTTCAAGTTTTTATTTTCATAGCCAAACTTCCTTAGATTTATCCTCCAATACAATACCATTTGGAAAGAGCATACACCAATAGCTATCATCTTAAATTTCTTTAGTCAGCTCATCCTTAACAATAACAAACAAATAAGAGCTTAGAGGAGATCCTTGGTATAGCTCTGCCTTCATGGGGACATACGTGGTCTCTTCACAAATGGTGCAAACTCTAGTTGTGACTCCATACACATCTTGATTAACCTTTATGTATCCAATAGGAATATCCATCCTCTTTAATGCCTATTAAATAATCTCTTAGGGAACTCTATCATAATGTTTTCTCAAATCAATGAAATTCATATGCAAATATTTATTCCGCATCAACTATTTTAACAAGAAGATAGCTTTTATAGTTGATCTTCTAGACGTCAAACCAAATTGACTTTCAGACATAGTTGATTCTTTACTGAAATGTTATTCTATAACTCTTTTCCCATTATGGTATGACTCATAAGTTTGATACCTTTTTAGTTCCCATAGTTTTGAATGTCTCCCTTGTTCTTATAGATGGGTATTATAGTGTTTCTCCTGTAATCTTCTAGTGTTTTCCTCTCTCCTAGATCTTGTTGAATAAAGTTGTCAACAGAATGATCCCTATATGTCCTATAAACTTCCATACTTCCATACTTCTACAGGGATATCATCTATTCTTGTTGTTATACCATTCTTCATTTTAATAATTTTTTTTCTCAATTCAAAAGCATATATATAGTTGGTTATTCTTGAGTTTGATTTGGTACCATCAATTTCAGCTATAGGACATTCTTCTTTAAGAAGACTGTAAATAGAGCCTCCATTGCTCCAAAATCTCCATGTTTGAAAACAAAATTTTTTTGTTGTTTGACTTAATATATCTAATATTGCCAATGTCTTTGCACCTCTTGTTTTGAGTTTTGGACAACTTGCAAATCAGTCTCTCTCCCTCTTTCATTCCTAACTTCTCGTAAAAGGTATTGAAACCGCTAAGTTTAGCCTTTTGTTCATTGTGCTCTTCACCATGTTCTTTTCTATCATGTATTTTTCAAAGTAATCTATCTTCTACTTTATTGCTACTCTTTGAAACATTTCTTTTTATCTTGAATTTTTTGTTGTACTTCCTCACACCACCGCTAGTTTTCCTTTCAGATGTATCAGCTATTCTTGTCATTATACCATTCTTCATTTTCATAAGTTTCTTTTTCCCAATTCAAAAGCATATATATAGTTGGTCATTCTTGAGTTCAATTTGGTGCCATCAACTTCAGCTGGAGGAAATTCTTCATTAAGAAGCCTGAAGATAGAGCCTCCATTGCTCCAAAATTCCCATGTTTGAAAACAAAATTTTTTGTTGTTTGACTTAATGTATCTAATATCACCAATGTCTTTGCACCTCTTGTTTTGAGTTTTGGCCAACTTTTAAATCAATTTTCCTGTGTGTCATGTCCCATGTATCCAAAGAGATAAACAAGAGAGAGAAAAACATTAAATTTGCACTTTGTCATCACATCAAGCAAAAAGAAAAATTGTTTTTTATTTTATTAAAAGATTGATGGGTGGATGTAATTACATAATGGCTCCAATCTCTCATGTCTTCTGAATTTTCAGCCCATTTTTTCATAAAATAGGATTGTTCCATCATATTTTATTATGGCCCCATCATTTGGTTATAAATATGTGGGCAGATCATGTTTGTATGACAAGTAATTAATGCCATTGAGGCAATTTGATGCTATAGCAATAAAATTTTCCATTCCAACAGCCTTTTATCATCTATTATCAATTCATCATATTCACCAACTTTCATTAATCAAATGAATTGAAAATCACATTTGGGGCTACTCTTATGTAATAGATTTTAATCATCAAATCAACTCAAATCAATTCCAAATTTTGCAAGCAGCTAGACCGTTGAAAGCGATTTCTATCAAGTATTTACTTACTCCATAACTTTCTCTGATGACAAAGATATTTATCTTGCAAATCAACAATTTATATTCTAGATGTTGAACAATTTTATTCCAGACCCCTTTTTTGGGCCAAATTTGAATTATCATATAAATTCCAATTGATCTGAAAATTTATAGGCTAATAGATTGCAGAAAAAGCTTTCTAACAAGCCCAAGATCAGCGCAAAACTCATCTGGATCGCAAAGATATCACAACTTCAAAATCAGAGAAAAAAATCACTTTTTCTTAGTCAGGCCACACACATCATCCGATATATTGGGCTGCTAAAAATCTGCAAAAATAAAAAATATTTTTCAATTTTCTTACATCCCCAAAAACCTACAGCCTAACACTTATTGCTCAATTGATCCAAATGAGGTGTTCACACACTGACTAGGGATCTGGCCCTTAAGTAGGCAAAGTCATGTTATGGACTCTAACATAGAAACATGACACATTTAGAAGTTAGAAGGATATCAATAATGTAGAATATTCCAGAGAATCACTTTTGAGTTAAAAACAGACCTCACGAAACCGTCTAGAAAGAACACATCAATTAACAATAGCTCATCCTTTACAAAAGGCTATATTTATCGATTGAACAATAAAGATTTAGCTTCACAGTTGTAACAAAGCAGAGGTGCCAGCTTCCATGTGTGGTTCTAATTCAAGGACCTCCATTCTTCTTTCATAGCTGATTTCCACTTGCTTGAATTTGGGAATGTTTAGCATTTGCAAATGTTTTGGTTCTACTTTGTTAGTAAACAAAACATAATTCAAGAATGCAGAATACCTCTTAGGTTGTTTTATTGCAGATGTAGATCTCCTTATCCAATGTGGTGGGTGTCATTAAGTATCTGAGCTTTCTCTTCTTTAGTTTCAGTCTGTTTTTCACTTTCTGTTTTATGATCTTCTTGCCCTTAATCTTCACCATCATGTGATACACCTTGTTGAACTAGTGTGTTGCTTTCGTGATCGACTACTTCATGCTGCTTGCCATCATCATTGTACTAAATAGTACATTTTGTGCACTGATTTTGTGAGACATTGTGATTAGAACTTTTCTCAACTTTATCCTCAACTTGCTTGGGGTAATAGTCTTCCTGAAAGTTACATTTTTGGAACTAGTTACTTGCCTAGAAGTAAGGCCCCAAAATCTGTAGCCAAAATTGCTACCATACCCTATAAACATGCATCTTTGTGCCTTGTTATCCAACTTGGAATTGTTGGGTTTCTGTTTAGGAACATAAGCTTCACAGCCAATGACTCTCAGGTACATGGAGGAAATCTTCTTTTCCTTCCACACAATCTTTGGAATTTGTCCATCTAGGGCTCAATAAGGTAACCTCTTAATAGGATATGAAGCAATACTTACTAAATTAGTGCAAAGAGTTTGCAGTAGATTCACTGTAGCCACCGTACCTCATGCACATTCTAGTGATGGTTTGTTACACCTGTCTGTTACTGCATTCAGTTGAGGCTTTCTTGGAGTGGTACATGTGGATCATTTCCTTCTGATCCTAAAACTTAGGAAAGTGATGTAAGATGTATTTACCTGCATGCTGCTTGCCATCATCATTGTCCTAAATAGTACATTTTATGCACTCATTTTGTGAGGCATTGTGATTAGAACTTTTCTCAACTTTATCCTCAACCTGCTTGGGGTAATAGTCTTCCTGAAAATTACATTTTTGGATCTAGTTACTTGCCTAGAAGTAAGGCCCCAAAATCTGTAGCCAAAATTGCTACCATACCCTATAAACATGCATCTTGGTGCTTTGTTATCCAACTTGGAATCGTTGGGTTTCTGTTCAGGAACATAAGCTTGACAGCCAACGACTCCCAGGTACATGGAGGAAATCTCCTTTTCCTTTCACACAATCTTTGGAATTTGTCCATCCAGGGCTCAATAAGGTAACCTCTTAATGGGATATGAAGCAATTCTTACTGATTTAGTGCAAACAGTTTGCAGTAGATTTGCTGTAGCCACCGTACCTCATGCACATTCTAGCGATGGTTTGTTACACCTGTCTGTTACTCCGTTCAGTTGAGGCTTTCTTCGAGTGGTACATGTGGATCATTTCCTTCTGATCCTAAAAACTTAGGAAAGTCATGTAAGATGTATTCACCTGCATTGTCTGTAAGAGGCTTTTTTACTTCCAGTCCTGTTTGTGTCTTCACTTGTGCGACATTGCTTAATACCAAACACGATGTCCTTTGATTTAATTAGATACATGCAAATTTTATGATTGTAATTATCATAAATGTAATGAAATACCATAAATGGGCAAGAGACACAGGATTTACAGGACCAACCTTATTTGATTAGATTAAATCTAATATGTTCTTGCTCCTATGATATTATTTCTTTGGATTGGAAATTAACTCTTCTAGATTTTTTAACTCCAGTGTCTACACAAATTATAAATAGTAGAACTAGAACTAGGAATAAGAAATTTAGACTGTAGCACCTTTAATCCTCTAGGCCCTATATGTCCTAAATGTGTATGCCTCAAACTAGAATATTCTGTTACAGCATCAGCAATAGTCTCCCCTTGTCTTCCGACAACAGCAGCACATAGAACATACATGTAACATTCTTGGGTTCTGCTAAGAGATGAAACCTATGATATGGACAAATATAAAAAGAGTCACCAGTATCTAGAATCTAAACCCATAAAAAATTTCAGAAAATTTGCTTGTGAATCTTGGCAGATAAACATCAGCCCAACGTATCCTTCTGCCTTTTTGAAATGGTTTTTTCATCTTGAAAAATGTCTTTAAATAAGTGCAAAATATTTGGCTTCATTTCAACATAATGTTGACTATGACAATGATTTTGTCAGATTTTGAGATGCTGAGCATTCTTTATTGTGTATTTTAATGATGCATTTAATAGCGGACATGCCAATGTGACAGGCGTTATCTGCTGACATGCCACTTCATCTATCTTCTGAGATCATTTCCAGAATGCTAAAAGCTAGGGCTCATCATCTTCGTCAAGGGCAGGTAGATTTCTTTTTTTCTGTCTTTTTTTTTTGGGAATAAATAAACATTCATCTGCATGCAGTCAGCTCAAAAGCAAATGATACCACTGTATGTTATAGGTTTCTCTTTGTGCGAAAGTCATTTAGTTTTTAATCAGCTCAAAAGCAAATGATACCACTGTATGTTATAGGTTTCTCTTTGTGCGAAAGTCATTTAGTTTTTAATCAAGGGTTATGTTCGGTGTTAGCATGGCGAATATTTGTTGGAGAAGAATAGCACAGTGGAGCATATAGACATAAAAAGGCAATATGTGAGAGAAAAAACTACAAAAAATCCATAAGATAATAAACAAAATGCAAAAACAAAGCTGGAGCCAAAACAATAGCTGATACAAAGAAAAAAAATAAGAAACACAAGATTTACAACGTAAAACCCATAAGAATAAAGCAAAACCTTCATAGAAGAAGACCAGCTCTTATTGCTTAATTGATTCAAATGAGGTGCTCACACAATGTCCAGGGATCCGGCCCTTAAATAGGCAATGTGATGTTACAGACTCTAATTTAGAAACATTTGGAAGTTATCCTCCTAGAAGGATCTTAACAATGCTAAACACAATTACTTCTAAATTAAAAATGAAGCATACAGAACCATCTAGAAATATCCCACTAACTAACAAGCTAATCCCTTACAATTAGGTCATATTTGTTAGTTAAGCAATAAAGCTACAAGATTTGGCTTCACATTCATAACAATATTTTGGTAATGAAAACTCAATTTTTTGTTGTAGAAGTCAACTATGATAATATGAATTATAGTTAGCTGAAAATGGATGAATGTGTAAGTGCATTTTTCTATAAACTTGAGGTACGTTCTCTAATTATTTGAATGGGGGTGTTTTGTGGGAAAGTTGGCATGGATGATTCTGTAAGAGTATCATGTGAAAGTGCTGAAGGAAAAATATTTAAATGATGCTGAAAAAGTTTTAGAGTCCATTATTAGTGCTTGAGCACATATGGATAAGAAAGTGTGTACCTAGATGAAAAATCATTGGTATAAAGACCTTACGAGAGTTGGTTATGAAAAACTATACACAAATATACCAAGTTATAGATGCTTGTGATATTTTATGCATAGGTCAAATAGATAAGTAAGCTATTCATTGGAAGAAAGTAGACCTTTTTCCTAAAGCTTATATACCTTTTGAGATGGCACAAACAATAAGAAAATTTAACAAATAGATAACTTAAAAAATTTTAACAACAGATAACTTAAAAAATTTTAACAACAGATAACTTAAAAAATTTTAACAGATAACTTAATAAAACCAGGATGGATGATGATTAACTGATGTTATTTCTGTAAAGATGCTTGTGAGGATGACAATCATATCTTTATGCATTGCCTTACAATTTCTTATATTTAGCAACAACCTTGACTTGGATTGATCGAACACAGGCATAGTAATAAAATTTGGAGTACTTTGCAAGTACATAGTATCTTCAAACTTTGAAAGAAAAGAAATCACCAAACTTTGGAAGGTATAGAAAGCAATACAGATCGAGTATAATGGCTAACATTAAAACATTAAGAAGGAATGTAACTTATGAAATGGGATTTGGCTGTCCAGGTCTTTGAATCCTGAGATATTAAATTCTTGTTGTTGAGGTTAAGAATGGATTGGTACTTTGGCGGGGGGTGCCATTCTGGGCTTATTTTGGTCCTTTGGCAGGGGGTGGTGGGGCTGCGGCCGTAGGTAGGGCTGGGACCAGGTCTTGACCCCTTGGGGTCATCATCGCTTGGACCCTCCCGGTCAGATCTGCTTAGGCCATCGGGGATTGGGCCTATAGTGGTTTATTCCTGGAAGCGGGTTGGCCATTGAGAGTCAAGTGCCTCCAACCCTATGGTGGTGTTGGACGTGTCTTTGCGGTTGGCATCGGAACGGGAGGTTTTACAGGATGAGGAGTTGTGCCACGTGGCGGTGGAGGCTGTGGCCACTGCTTGTGTTGAAGAAAGGTGTGATTGGGAAGCCAAGTGGGACAAAGCCCTCACGCATGCATAGGCTGAGCTGGAAACCCATTTCCAAGAGTGGGAGTAGGAACTGCTTCGGCAGCAAACCTTGTTGGCAGAGGTTGCCCAAGCCTAGTTGGTTGACGAGCTCCGCGCCTAGATCCGGGAGGAGTTGTTACAAGAGGATGCTACTCGCAGAGAGCATGAGGGGGCGCAGCGGGCACAACAAGAGCGGGAACAAGATGAGGAAAGATAGAGGCAGAGGTAGTTGGACCGGGTACACAAACAGAGCGTGTGCCAATGGCTTCAGGAAGGGTGTTGTCCATACATTGTTTTGGGCATCAACTGCAACTGCTCGTGGGCGGGGCTGGGGGGGGGGGGGGGGGTGGCTCTTGCAACACATCCGTCGGACGTTCGTGCGTTTCCACTTGGATGGGGGGACGTAAGTCTAGGAGCGGAATCAGTGGGAGGCAGCCATGCAAGCTATTTAATAGGCAGCCAATTTTGTGGATTCCGAATTGCACCGTAACATGTTGAATATTCTCCACCCCCTCTAGCGCCTGCACTACGTGTGTCATAGACTACTGACACATCCGTAGCACCAGGCTACGGTCCCCACTGTCCCCCGGTTGGCTGATTTGGCCTTTTTGTGATGTGGTTTTCGTTGTTGTAAGTCTTGGCTGTTTGGTTTTGTGGCTGAGGCCACCCCCCACCTCTCCTGGGGGAGATCATCTGTGTTGGCCACCGCTGGTGACCTGATTTTGTATTTTACTTTCTAGTAATATTATCCTGAACATTCTCTCTCTCTCAAAAAAAGAAAAAGAAAAGAAAAAGAATGGATTGGTACTTTGAGATTGTTATTTCATTTTCTGTATTATCATTATCATGATAGATTATGCAATGGAACATTGATAATGTTTCTTGATTGACCTCTAAGATCCTAAAATACTTCTGACTATACTCGGAATCTTAATTTTTTTTCACAGTAATAGTTTTTTAACCTCACCATGTTTAGCTAAAACAAAATGAGGCAATATACAATTGTTGCTTTTATTTTTCTACCGCAGCATGACCGGCTGAAGGGACCTGTATGTTTGTTTCTGTTAACTGATCTGTTTGTCCTGTACTAGCAAATGGTCACTACGCTTTTTGAATACTTTTCTTTAAGTGATTGTTATTCCTCTTCAACCTCTTTATAGTGCTCTCTCTTGTAAATACTGATGTACCTTCACCCATATCTTAGCGGTCTACAACCACATTCTGTTAGGTGGCCAGCTGTTTCTGATCCTGTTCTTGAAGTTTCTGAATATGAAATCTATAAATAACCTTCCAGATCCATTTAGATGGAGAATAATGCAGTATGAAGAAGCTAGCAATGAGGTGTAGCTTAATGGTAAGAATTTTGGCTTGGTAACTCCAGGTTACAGGCTTGGTAACTGAGTTTTAAATTTTTTTATAAAAATCTGTAAAAGGAATTCCAAAACTGGTTTTGATAGATCCAAGGGGCTTTAAGGGATGTAAGTAAAAAATTTCAGTTTTAGTTTCATAATTTCTTGTGTACAAACCATTTCATGATTTTATATTTAAAAATTGAGCCAGTACTCTTACTTTTAGATTCAATTTTTGTTTCACAAAAGCATTATTTTTATTAAGTCAATTTCATGGTTCAAATAGCTACAATATGTAATAATATAAGCAAGTATACTTCAGCTGTACTTAAAATCGGCCACCAGAATTTTCTTTCTATACGCTGTTAACTATTCTTGGGGTTCATTCAGGTAAACCGTTATATGGATGTAAAGTACAGATTTCAAATTCTGATATAATTTCATTATTTTTGTAATGCACAATAATTTAGATTTTAAAGGTTTTTATGAGGCTTCTCAGCATGATTTCTTGTCTTTTCATTTCATTAATTTTTAGTGTTACAATTACTTGGAAGAACATATATGTAAAACTTCATATTGGCATATAAATATTAATTTACTTTCCTATCACGTTTCTGGGGCCAATTGTAAGGAGTGTTGATTATTTTAAGAAACCTACAAAAATTATGTAATGGCTGTTGCATGTGTAGGAGATTCTATACAACAGAAATCTCTATTTTGGTATATATTCTATGTAATGGAAATCTCTAGGTAAGCCACGAATAATTATGAATTGTAATATGGTGTTAACCAAGCAAGGTATTGGATCCACTATATGGATGCAAGTTTTCAAGGCATCAAAACATAAAGTTATTAAGCCATTGAATGTGTTCTCCTCTCCTGTAATGCTTGGTTGGAATTGAGGCTTGCTAGGAGCCGGAGCCATTGGTAGGGTTTTCATATCCTTTCCTTAGGACAATCTCTTGTGTTCTCCGTGCATTTCTTCAATTCAATTCATGATTGAATCTCTATTTCTGTTGCTCCTTGCTATTCTGATTTTCTACTTGATTGAGCTATAAATTAACACCAACCTATATTGATGTGATATTTTTTACTTTGATTTATGCTAATTAGAAAAAATATTTTTTTCCTCTGTAATCTAGCCCTCTTTACCAAGCATTAGGCTTTCAAACTATTCTATGCATTGCAATCTACATGACAGTACACTACAGATTGTGCAGAACCTTTCGCGTGCTCTTAACTTAGATGCAAGGCTTTCAAGATTTGAGGAGCGATCAAGACACGTGCAGATAAATGATGAAACTTTGTGTGACTCTTGCCATGCTCGACTTGGTACCAAGCTTTTTGCAATGTATCCAAATGACGCTGTAGTTTGTTACAAAGTGGGTTCACATATCTTGATTCAGTGTTTGCCAAAACTTGCGACAATGAATTTTTTTCCTCTGCAAGTTTGACTCGGCGCTTCCTTTTTTAACTAACGTATCATTTCTGTGCTAGTGTTTTAAGCGATCTGGAGACAATGTTTGTCCTATTACTGGCCGTGATTTCCAGCAGGAGCCCTTGTTCAAGCCTAGTTGGTTGGTTCGAGATGTAGAGAGTGACTGAAAATGAGATAATTTCTGAGCGGGATTCAATGTAATTTTTGAATGAAGTTTCTCATATGTGCATCATTGCAAGCCATGGTGAAAGCCAGCTACCTTCGATAGTGATTGATCCAATTTTTCACGGAAGGACCAAGGATATGGAATTGGAAGAGAATGCTTTACCTGTGTTATGGAGTCTTAACTTTCCCTCCGTGTATATTTTTTTAACAATTATTTGCGTTTCCAATTTACAGAGCTGTACAAGAAATGCATTTACACTTTTTTTTTGTTTAGGCCTTCATGATGGATCTCAAATCTGCTTCATGAATCATTGCTGGCGTTTTCTTTCTTGGATTCTGTCATGTATACATTTGCCAAGTTCAGGGATGTCTGAATTTTTTAAATATTTATGTTTGGCATTTAAGCTTAGATGATAGTTAATACTAAAGTGAAATTGAAATAAAATGATATAAATTACTGAACAGTTTCAAGACTACTCGAGTGAAATGAAGATTTGGGGCAAATAAGAAAATGTTTAAATAACCATATAGAAAGAAAATACAACTACACATAAAAACACAATGCAATCTATTTTGGTTGAATAGCCTTACAGAAAACATTGATCTCATTCATCATGTGTTGTTATGCATGAAGAAAACACCTTTTTATTTTAACAACTGATGAAAAATATAAGATCAGCACACTAACTGTTTTACACAAAAGTTGTCCAGTCCTTAGGATTATTGTTCATTTTATAACAAAAGAAAAAATCTTTCCAAAATCAGAAACTAAATCCTCCTCTCTTCATTTTTTGAGGACCAGATTGTCATTTTGATTTCTTATGAGCCTTTGTTAATACTTGAATATTTTTGCTAAACCTTTTGTGAAAGAGTTAAAACAAACATTGCAATTTTACCCAGAGGTTGAGCATTCAATTCATTGGCCTTTGATGGTAATTAAATTTTATATAGTAATTAAATTCCAAAGTGATATATAAATTGGGCAAAGTTTTCTGAGAGGGTAAGGTAATAAAATAATGCTTAATTTCCTTTTAAATTTTGTACATTGAATTTTCTTCAAGTATTGAAACAAATTTGGCCGCCATGATAATTGAATAGATTTTATATATTATATATTACCTTAACAATAGCTCGTAGAAGAGGAGAAATTGGGTAGGTGGTGCTGTATTTAGCAATTGCAGCAGTAGCAGCACAAGAAGGTAACGGTGGCAGTGACGGTGCTGATTTTATAATTGGTGCAAATAATTTGGAATTGCAGAAAACCAAAGCTCCTAGTATTGGATCTGGATCAGGTTTACTCTATATGTAATCATGAAGCAGCAGATAGAGGAGCCTGTCATGTAGGATGCGCACATCTTCCTCCCTTAAAGCTGCCTTGATAGATGTATCAATTATAAATGTCCATCCTACCCTGTCTGTTTCTCACCTCCATTTCTCACCTCATCCACCACTGCATCTTCAATCTTCTTCCCATCTCATGTTCTGCAAATAAAATGTTTACTGCCTCTGCGATATACGGGTATGTTAAATAAGTTATCTCTTCCATCGCTGCATCTTCCATCTTCCCTTTGCATGTTATAAAGAAAAGATGTTCACTGCCTCTGCAATATGGGTATGCTGAATAAATTTCCACTTGAGCATTCATTAGAATTCCGTGTCCGCCATGTTCTTAGTTTCTTTGTTTTCTGACTAATCTCGATATAACCCGAAAGATGACTCTCCCATAAGTGACTCAAGTTTGATGCTTCCTTAGAAGGTTATGAACAAATTTTCATTTAGATTTGAGAAATGAATTGGATTTAGGCATTCATAATGTGAATGAATTTTACTGACATAAGGCTAAGATGATGTTGATGCTGTATAAAAGTTTTTACGAGCAGTAAAGTTTGGCAATGATAAAGCTTGTTCTGTATTAGTTTAAATGTTTAAGGTTAAGCCTGAGACTCACGTCTGCAGGAGCAATTAACAACGGTACTGAATAGTAGTTAGTTACAAACTGAAACTATAACTTCAACATTTCAATATAATATATCCATAATAAGCCTGGTTATCACAGATTGCATGAGATTACTTCTCCTCCTAATAAGCTCAGGCTTCAAGTACTTCACCTCCTACATAAGGTGTGCTTAGTTAAAAACTTTAACTCCATAAAAGAAAAGTAAGCAGCAGACTTTAGTTTTGCTTGCAAGTATTTCAATGGCCAATGCATGGAGTGGGTCTAACAATGCCGGAAGCCCGGCCCTGAACATGCTTACACACAGAGCGAGGCTGCCCAGAACCGCTTGGCAAACTGATATCCGGATCCACCAAAGTTATTCCCCGGCATGGAGAAGTTTGGCTGCAGCACAAATCAATGGCTGTTCTGCCAGCACAGCTGCCTTTGATGTTCTTGTACATAACGTCTGTGATACGAACGCCAGGTGAGTTGCCCACCTTGCAGTTGGAAAGAGAAGGGCAGTAGTGCTGATCTATTACGATGGCATTCTTGACATTCTTCATGTAAACATCCTGGAATGTTATGTGTGATGCAGTGCCGCTGCCTCCCTGCCATGTCTTGATTCGGTCTCCGTTTTCTGTTCCTTGCAGAGTTGCCCCACTCACTGTTATGTTTCTCACCATTGAATTCTTTCCCAAGCTTCCCACACTGCAATCACATGTACCCAAGTTATTTATATTCCAGAAAAATAAATAAATAAATGATTGAATGTCAAAAGTTCTGTGAACAACTGTTTATATTCATCAGTTTTCTATGCTTTTTCATTAGGTATAAACTTCATGGTTAGTGTATAATATGTTGTCTCTGCGTTAAAACCTCTCTACAATCCTGTCCAGAGATTTTTCATTAAGCTGAAAGTCAACCTGAATTTATTATTTTATGGTGTGCAAATAAAAAAAATAGCTATTTATTTATACGTACCTGATGCCATGGCCTGGTCCGCAGTGAACTCCAGTGATCGAAACATCGGATGTGCCGGAAGCAATGGAGATGCAGTCATCTCCGGTGGCAATGATGACATCAGCAATGGAAACGTCTGACGAGTGGCTCACGTGCATGCCATCTGTGTTGGGACTGTCAGCAGGGGCTCTGATAGTGATGTCCTGAGCTTTGACATGTTGACACCTGTCAAATACCATGTGCATCTGCTTGCTGTTGAGGGACGTTATTCCTTTCACCACTGTGCTTGTGGTACCAGCGAATCTCAGCGACTGCATGCAATTTAAACTTTTTTTCTTCAGTTTCACGTTACTTTGTTTATTGAATTTTCGGACATGGCTAATAATAATTCAGGGGTTTCAAATGATGGGTTCAAGTTTCTACCGTGGCTCCTTTACATTTCTGCACAAAAGCAAACCCACGGAAAAGATGATCAGTGTTTATATTCTCTATTCGCAGAAGGCGATCATATTTGTACGTATAATAAATACAGAGAATGGTGTTTTGCAGTGTTTAGTTACCTTGGATTTTTGTCTCCACCAGGGGACTCCATTTCCATCAAAGACACCATGTCCCTGCAACGTAAGACTGGCCACATCCTCGAACTGGAACCATGAATCCCCACATTCACCGTGACTCTGTGCTGGAGCCATGATAATTCCATCAACCTGACCCAATCACATTCCCAATCCAGGAAAATATCATTCAGACTTTTCAGTAGATTCGCAGTTATTGAATCCAGAGAAGATTAAAAATTAGCATTGTTTCATGCTGTAGACGCTACGAAACAAGAAATTTTGGTAGCTTAGAAAACAGCTACATGAATTTTTTCAGTTTGTAAAAACTTTTGATGATCAAGATAAAGTTGCATGCCCAAAGTAGACTTGTAGAATATTTTCAACGTTTTCGTGCAAAATATATGGCACTGATATGGGATTCTTGCATGGGCCGTTGAAGTTCACAGGGGCCACCAAGTAATTTCCTTGAGGTACAGAAATGAGGGAAGGAGAAGAACATGAACAGGCAGCATCCCATGCTTTCAAAAATGCAGTGCTATATCTGTGACTCCATCAGCTTTGGCACCATAGCTTATCACACTGAACAATGCTTCTGCATGGCACAAACCCGCCAAAAGAGAAGAAGCAAAAACATGAAGAACAAAAAGACCACCAATCGCCATAACTGATTCTTGAACGGTAAATTTCCCCCGCTGTAAGTGCAACAGAAGCCAAACACAAATCATCAATGTCCGTACACTGTAATAGTGGAGCACTGAAGCCAGGCCTGCTTCTTTAAATTGAGTAGAGAGAACTCAAAAAACTAAAATGTCAGCAGAAATGCAGATCCCACGAGTAACCTGATTTCGCTGCACAGATCATGGTAGCTCCATGAGGAACTTGAATCATCATGAGGTAATGCGAAGAAACCTTTTTTTTTTTTCCTTTTTTATTTTCTCTATTTCTTCTTCTTCAAGTGAACTGAAATTTGAATGGAAGTTGAATCGTAACAGCGAGTTTCATGGGCGGGTAAAGGCAATCAGTTACCGAAAAGTCTGCCCAGAATGCCAGAATGCTTCCACTCTAAGCAACGGATTATTCCCACATTTTGTTTTGTAAGGTTTTGTGAGATAATTTTGCTGATAGAAAATTCACTGCAGGATCTTCCTGTTAACAGCAGCTAAGCCAGTAATAAGGATTTCTATATATTGCCCAAGTATTCAAAGATCTAGCTGGTTATCAAAGATCTAGCTGGTTAACGTAGGTAAAACATAAAATATTTTTTTCTATTGATAAGAATTTGCAGAAGCAAATCTGAAAACATAGCAAAAGAGAACACTAAAAAATAGATCTAGCTGGTTAACGTAGGTAAAACATAAAATATTTTTTTCTATTGATAAGAATTTGCGGAAGCAAATCTGAAAACATAGCAAAAGAGAACACTAAAAAATATTTTTTTGTATTGATAAGAATTTGCAGAAGCAAATTTGAAAACATAGCAAAAGAGAACACTAAAGTTATTTTGTTTACCTTGTTGACATAGCAAAGCAGAGAAAAGGAAATAAACTCAGCTTTTGATGGATTGTCCAGCCTCTACCAATTCGATCTCAATGCTGCATCTTATGCAAGTTGAAGTTCACAAAATATCACATGGTGAGGCTGGGAACATCCATTCTATGAACCATTTATTTTCAAAAAACACCTCAATACCTTCACTACTGTCATTTATTTTCAAAAAACGCCTCAATCTCCACTATCTTCAAAAAATGCCTCGCTACCTCCACCACTTCTGTTCTGAATGATGACAGTGGTGGTACCATTTTGTAACTCTCAATTGGAGTGGTAACTGCCAAACATTAAACAAGTCATTGAGAGACTGCGGGATGGCAAGGGTGGGCAAAACTGTCATCATCATGGGCAATTAATTCTGCATAAATTCCAGGCTTTCTTTTTAAGCAAGAAGAAGAGTTTTGCTGCCGGAGATTTCCCTTCTTAATACAGACCCAAACTGATCCCGTATACAACAGGATGGCGACCTGGTGCAGGAAACTAGAAAAATGGATTTTTATTTTTTTGGCGCATAACACAGATGAGGATAAGAACACGTTTATAGAGTGCATGTTCTGGTATCCTAATTTTCTCCGAAAAAAACGTAGGCTAGCCTGCCATAATTTGTGCATCTCTGCGGTTGATATGATGATGTAGATTTCTATCAATAAATATTTAACATCAAGTGTTTTTAATTTTATAGGAACAGAAAGATGCTCTACTATTGATTTTCTTCTTTCTAGCTCATAAAATGTTAATAACATCAAATCAAAACAGGAAGAAAAAATTAAATCTTATCATCTCACTTTATATCAAAAATTAAATTCAACATTTCCAAATATCAAAATGTAAGCAATCAACAATAGTTTGATGAAGAGTGTAAGATGGCTACAATTTTGTTGAAGACTCAAAAGCCACCAACTACTATCAAGTCATACAAAATCTGACTGTGATTAATAAGATGGAATCTATCAAACAAAGACAACTTAGTTTATTACATATGATAAAGAAAAGTCCTAAATATTTTTGGCATCTAATTTAAAGAAATAGCAAAATTAATTACACTTTATATTTGAAAGATATTAAAAATTTTTATCAAGCTTTAACAATGAGGAATTGCTCACTTGGTTAGATGGTGTGATTTGTGTTCTACATATGATTGGTTCAATTCCAAGGGGCATGCTAAGACAATCAGTACTTGTAGGCATAGAAAAAATATAAGGGTGACTCTACCTTACTAGAGATCATGATTAATAATGTAGATTTACTAGTTAATGAACAGAAATTTTTGACTCTTGGAATGAATGTCTCGCATAAATAACGCTCAAAAACACCATGAACAAACAAAGACAAAGCAAGCTTGACTGAGAGGGTAAAACTAAAGTGGGTAAGTGGTAGAGAAACAGAGAAGGGACGAGTGATTTCATTTTTAGTTATCTTGTTACCTCGTCTAGTAGTCGGGCTTGGTTAACATCATCTTCTTTAAAATTATCTCGACCATTTGATATATATATATAAAAGCTAGTGGAGCGGTTTCACAGGCTATGAGTAGAATTTAATTATTTTTTTATTTTTTAAGTTATCATCACTATTTGCATTCATTATGAATAATGATAATAATAAACAAATGGAGAATTAATATTTACTTGAATCGCTTGTGGCATCCAAATCTACCATCTTTGTAGTGAAGAAGATGTTTTGCATATTCATGTAGTTTGACTTTAGGAAAATTGCATTTTCTTTTAGGAAAAAACTTAGAAATGCCATCGTAAACAACCCCATCATATTAAACTCATTACTAGGAGAATCTGACATGGAAGGCCACTAAGCAACATCTGAATCTTGGAATGATGGATTATGCATCCATTCTCTTATCTAATCAATTTCCTTTCTTACAATTCCAAGATGTTGTGCAACTAATGATGTATGATCGATAATGTTTTCTTCATCTGTGTTATGTGCCAAAAAAATAAAAATCCATTTTTCTAGTTTCCTACACCAGGTCACCATCCTGTTGTATACAGGATCAATTTGGATCTAGATTAAGAAGGGAAATCTCTGGCAGCAAAACTCTTCTCCTTGCTTAAAAAGAAAGCTTGGATTTTATGCAAAATTAATTACCCATGATGATGATAGTTTTGCCCACCCTTGCCCAAAACTAGCAACACTTGATAACCCAAAATGACCTTAAACTACCGTTGCGGCTTGGAATGGCCTAAAACTATCGCTCTTTGCATTGCTTTCCTTTCATTTGTGCATTTTAACTTTGTTTACGACAAATGCTAGTTGATGTTGTTTTTCTAGTTGATTTTTGTAGGATCTTGTAAGCACATAGCATAACTACGCATACAACATTGCACCTCACACAAGTAGGGTAAGCACTCATCTACCATGATGCAAAAAACTAGCACAGACAGTCCACTATGACTATAAACTGGCGCAACAGTCTGCTATGACTATAAACTAGCATAGCAGTATACTATGACTATAAACTGGCATAGATCGTCCTTAGGACATGACATTAAACTAGCACAATAGCTTGTCCACTACGACATTAAATTGGCACACAACAGTCTGCTAGGACTATAAACTAGCACTCCACGGTCTGCCAGGACCTTAAAGTGGGTTCACACACTCATAGCATCATGACCTTCCACCATTCTATTGATCTTTGAGAGCACTTGCCATCAATGCGGCCTTTGGAGGACTCACAACATCATTACCCTAGCACTTTCACTGGCTTCTTGAGCACTTGCANGCATCATTACCCTAGCACTTTCACTGGCTTCTTGAGCACTTGCAATTAGCACAACATTTAATGCATTTGCAACATCTTTGCATCTAGCACTGGTAGCATCTTCACTTTTGGCATTTGCATTTGCATGTCACGTTATGTGGTTTTCTTATCTTCTCAGAGTTGTGTTCGTAGGACAAAGCCTTGGAGGAAATCATACAGATATGCATCTCATCGCAACATTAAGTCACCACATCACTTTGATGTGCATGATTGGACTAGTTAAGCCACTCAAGAGTGCATATCCCCCTCATCCTATTATAGCCTACGAACATCCACTCCTTCATCCCACTAGCCTCTCATCCCCACATACTCACAATTGCACATCCCTCTGATGCATATACACTATGATGCATATGGCATTATCTTCATGTTAACCGTAGAACTCAAAGCGGATGTAACATAACTCATCTTGTGGGGAGCCTCTGTTGGCCAGTCAAAGCCTAAGCGAATGTAACACAACTCATCCTAGGGAGGGAAACACCTATCCTACAGGCACGATGTGATTGCATCAAAGCAAAGGCAATCTTATGGCACACAGTCCACTCAATGACTAACACCTTCCAGCTAACATTTTGCATATGCAAAACCCAATGAAGGTTTGCCCTGTAGCAAAGCAAAGAAGCAAAAGAAACAGTAAGAAAAAGCAAGGAAAAAATAAAAAAACAAAAAAAGCAAAGGGGGAAAAGCACATCCCCAAGAAAATTGACAATGCTGCAATTTCGCAACCAACCTAGCCTTGAGTCCGCACCTTGACTCTCTCATAAGCACTTTGACGAAAGGTCAACGTTTTAGGGGCAAGCCACCTTAATGCCCTAGTCACCGTTAGCTGTGCTAACTCCACACCTTGCATCATGACACCTTGTTTGCATTTTATCTCTCTCTATCATCCCTAACACATTACCTACACCCCTTGCCCTTAGCATACCACTATCCACAACACTCTTGAACATAGTGAAATGACACCCAATCTAGTGCCAACGAGCGATGTTGGTGCCACGTCTGCTGTGGTGTTTTGCAATTCTTTGTCGACGTCTCTCGGGCCACTCTCCAAACATCAACAAAGAAGGACCAATGAAACACCACAAAAATTTGAGCTACCACTTCTCGACTACAAATTTGGCTAAGTGTCAAAATGATGGCACTTTTCACAAATTTTTCTAAGTGATGGGACCACACTCTCCACTGCAGTAGAGCATAGCTAGCTTCAATGGCCAATTTTCTGCAATTTTGGCTAAGTGTCAGAATGATGACACAGGCTGTAGAAATTTTTCTAAGTGTTGTGCTACGTTCCCATTGCCCCTGCTACACTCTAGAGCATAGCTAGTGTAGTTAGCACACCAAAGCTAGTTTTGCAAGATTTTTTCGAAGTGTTAGAATAATGACACAAGCTGTAGAAATTTTTCTAAGTGTTGTGCTACACTCCCATTGCCCCTGCTACACTCTAGAGCATAGCTAGCGTAGCCAGCATGGAACACTAGTTTTCCAAAAAAGTTTCTAACTGTTGAGACTACACTCTAGAGTGTACCGAGCACAGCAAGGGGTTGAGCGTAGTAAGGGGTGAGCATACCAAGTGTAGCAACTAGAGGTAGAAAAATTTTCAAAATTTTTTTGGTCACCTTCGGACATACGAAAATTTTCTAAATTTTTCTCATAGTCCCACCTAACACACTACCACATGGCACCTAATCAGCATTTTAGGCTAACCCTAACCCTATAAATACCCTTGGACCCCCAACATTTTGAAGGTTGGCAATTGGCACTTTCATTTGGCATTTGGCATTTTGGCATCTTGGCACTTAGTTCCATGGGCAAACAAGACCCAAAGCACACCACACTGGTAGAGAGGCATAGCTACACTGCATGGTACACCACAGCCTCGTTGTAGCTCTACACCACATGGTACACTACGGCCTTGTTACAGCCCTGCATCGCATGGTACATCACAACCCCATTGCAATTGTGCAAAACACTGCATGGTACACTGCGATGACCAGCCCAGCAAGCATAGTTCATCATGATGAGCGTTAGACTTCATGGCCTGACATCACTAAGATTATGACTACGCTCTCACTACACCTATTGGACACTATGTATCTTTTGAGATCCTTTTGGAGTTAACTAAACTCCCATTTGGGGTGGTGTTTCATATCTCTCTCATGTTTTGATGGGACACGATATCGCATGGGCCATGATATCTCACGCAATATCATGGCCATCACGATATCGCATCCCTTGCAATATCGCGTCTTCCCCTGCGATATCGTGTACGCGATATCGTGGTGCGTCGTCATATCTATAAATAAGAGGCAGCTCTCCCTTGTTTTCTCATCCTAGGCTAGACAGTAGGGAAACTCTGGCAGATTAATCACTCCAGAGATAGAATATTTTCCACGTGCCCGTAGTAGGAGTCCCAAAGTGAAAGGATCTTTATTCGAGCAAACATTGTACTTGAACACAAGTTTGTGTACGGAAATAAAGACGAGCTTTCCGGATAAACCTTGCAGTGCATGGAATAGGATTTTATTATTGTTATTTATTACCTGTTATTTATTACTTGTTATTTACTATTTTCTCTCTCAACCCTTCTCTCCTATTTAAGTGCCTCAGTACGACCACTTTGAGCACATGCATTACATGTGGTGATCCTAGCAATGATTAGCATTTGGTAGCTGCGGTTGCATTGGTTCAAGGTGTGTACGGTAAGTGGGAACGGATGCTGACGCTAGGTAATTTAGACTTAGTTCATTAGTTAGAGTTAGTAATTAGTTTCTCAACCCTTCAACTCAATAGCATAGGAGATAAAACATAAAAACTATAAAAATCATATACCTCGAACTTACTTAACCATACACCGTGACAACTATAAGTAAGTCTAGGAAGACAATGAATTATTAACCCTAAGTGTTCCATGGGGCTTGTAGGCACTTAGTCTGCGGAGTTCGACTGGATCGTGCGTGCTACACTCGTATTCATATGGTTGAGTGTAGGGGTATCTCGCCACTCATCATTGGCGTTGTTGTCGGGGACTAAGTGTTTATGCGTTGAATAGAACATAGGATATCACTCACATCATTGGGAGCCTAAACGAACCTTCAAGTTAATTAAAGAAAAATTTATATAATGGTAAATAGCACACCGATAAGACACTATGTCTTCTTCTTCTTCTCATAAGAGCAACTCACCACCTAAGGACCATACACAAAACAGTCAGCAAGCAAAAACACATAACCGAAATCAGCCAAGTTCTCAACAATACTAGATAGTCTATACTTATCCTGATGAGTATATTTCCAGACTTTACTTTTATCCTCCATCAAGATGAACAGCTGCGATGGAGAGATTTGCAAGGTAACATCGTGTTACCTCTAGATCGATCAGTCCCTAACATGCTCCTTCGTGCTTTGGCATAGATTGGCATGACAAAATTATATGCTGAATATGTTGCGGAAGACTTTGAATCAAGGGATTATCATCCCACAGAAGCACAATGTATGAGGGACTCAAGGTAGGAGAGCCAACATACACTGTTGAAGGGCAAAGGCTCGCACGTCCTTAACGAAATAGGAGATGATGGACCCATTAAAACGGGTCCTCTAACAAATGATGTTCCCCCTCCTAACGATGGTGAGGAGGTTGGGTATCAGAACCTACGATCAACGATACATAACACTGGTTCTGACCCCTATGAACGCCAACTATTCACAGAGGGAATAACAACTCATGATAAGGACGAGCACTTAGATCGTCACCATAATCGGGGCCGTAGTAGCCGAAGAGAAGGCAAGAAGCATCTCCATTGCAATGGTTCTCCTTCTTCTTCTCCTTCATCTCATCACACACCCTCTCCCTCCACATTTGGGCACAGCCATCATGAGCACAACGGTGAGGATAGAGGTAGGAAAAATGAGAGACCTCGACGAGAGAGTCGAGAGAGAGGACAAGGGCACGAATGAAGGAAAAGTAGGGAACAAAGTAGACATCATAGGTGTTGATGAGACGCGACCTGCATGTGCCGCGATATCGCGTACGCAATATCGCGGCCGCTGTGATATCGCGTCTTCCCCTGCGATATCGCGTACCCGATATCGCGGTCCGCCGCCATATCTATAAATAAGAGGTGGCACTCCCTTCATTTCCCAATCCTGGCTAGAAGTAGTGAAGCTTTGGCAGATTGATCACTCCAGAGTTAGAATTTTTCCCATGTGCCCGCAGTAGGAGTCCTAGAGTGAACGGCTCTTTATTC